>QUSE01000010.1:4709594-4760153 GCA_006508115.1 Apiospora malaysiana
CCCCCCCCCCCCCCCCCCCGCCCCCCCCCCCCCCCCCCGCCCGCCCCCCCCGGCCCAGGGAAGGCATTCCAAATCAACTTTCGACATATCGATTAGATAACCCGACTTGCGCATTTCCTGTAGCGACACATTCTGACACTACAATCTCTACTCACTCATTCAGTCTCGACTCTCTCTTTGTTCAATCAACAGATCAAACCGGCTGAATAACTCTGGTCGCTGCTTTTCTTCCGATCTTCAGGGCTGCATCAAGTAAATACCCACGTAAGGGAGGAGGGGTCGATCCATCTTCGAGACAAGATAGAGTCGCAAGAAAGCAGCAGCATCACACGACCAAGAAAATAAAGAAAACGAGAAGAGAAGAAGAACAAAAAAAAAAAAAGAATCGCGAACAATGTCGAGTTTCAATCCACAAGGCGGCAGCGGTCGCGGCAGCGGCGATACAAACAATACCCGCGCACCGGGAACCGCCTCGCAGACCGTCACCATAAGCTCGACCTCCTCGGGCGAGCCCGCCGAACCGCAAGCCATCCTGCGCCTCCGCGGCGGCCCGAGCAACAGCGATCGCGGCCCGCACGTGCAGTGGGCCGAGGGCACCGTCGACAACGAAGGGTTGGGCCGCAAGAGCAGCAAGGTGTGCTGCATCTACCACAAGCCGCGGGCGGTGGGCGAGAGCAGCAGTGAGGACGACTCCTCGTCTTCGTCGTCCGACTCCTCCGATTCCGACTCGGACTCAGGCCAGGGCCGTCGCGGAGACGCGGACCGGGTCGGTAAGGGAAGCAGCAAGGGGAAGCGTAACCGGGGACACAAGCACGGCGGCCATGATCATGATCATGACCACGACCACAACGATAACGGCGACTGCGACGGGCGCCACCAGCGACGCGGCAATAGGAAATTGACGAGGCGGCCGAGCCCGAATGCCTACGAGAAACAGCCCAAGCCCAGCAAACCCAAACCCCAACCCGGCGGTGGCGGCCCTGGTGGTTCATAAAAAGCCGAGATACAAAATACAAACATAATTTGGGAACGGCGTTAGACTGTTCTACTTCTTTTCTATTTTCTTGGTCCATGACCGCTGGTCAAGCTCCAACTTAAGGCCGGACCGGGTAGGCGTGTAAAGAGAGACGCTAGCCAAAGAATGTGTGTGTATCCTACACAAGAGCGGAATGAATGCATCCGTATCGCTGAGCGTTGCGGACTGTCCAGGGGGATGCCCCTAGACAGAGAGACACATATCTTTGCGCGCCAGAGACGTAAATATTTGAGTTATGATGGGCTGTGGTGCTGGCGGAAATGATACATTGGTTCAGTATACCCCTTCTGCAGTTATGAGTTGAAACCCGCAACAAAGAGAGCGTTTGGCAGCAGCTACAACAAGAGGATTCTGAAGTTTGACACCCAATACGAGGTTCGATATACCATCAAAAGTAGTATAACCAGACATTACTCCTGAACGCTGCGCTTTCTAAATGTTGCTTCTTGAGAGGATGGCGGCTTATAATCCTCTGCTCTTCTTCTCCTGCCGTTGCCCAGATGTATTATTTGCTCAATCGTATTTCGAATGTCTTCTCACCCTTCTGGTCTCTATATGTTCTTCGACCTGGGAGGCGCTGGGATCCAGGTCTCTCTTTTGACCACCACCCGTAGGCAGCGAATGACGCGTGTTCTAGCTTTCTTCAGGTCTTCGTCAATCTACCACTTGATCCGTCGTGGTCCTCCCCGTCGGCAAGTCCCATCGTGATAAAAGATAAATATGTCTGCATGATGGACAGCAAATGGGACAAGAATGCTTTGGAAATTCCAAACTTTGATACGCGCTCCCCATAACCCAACGCCCGTCATGATACGCGATCCGAACTCCTATCCTTTTCTGTCTCATGTAACACGGGCTGTAATGACAAGTAAGAGTGTAAACATTATCATCGGTGATTTGTCTTTTCGCATTTTCGCCTTGGGCTGGACCGCCAGATAAAAATCATTGTACATATATGTCGCTTGCATAAAGTGACATAACAACGAGCCCCCCTTCCACTCTCTACCTAGGACTGGCCGGACCTACTGCAATAAAGACATCGCTGTAGTAATAGTAGTAGTAGTACAAGATACAGTGGTTCCAAAGCAGCAAAAGAACATCAACAGGCAGAAAAACCAGAATCGATTTGCTTTGCCAAGTATGGCGTGCATCGCAGATGGCCCTGTGGGTTGATCTATAGATCAATCCAACGCAGTGCTCTTGCATGCGTTATCAGCGAGGGCCGTTAGGCGACACCGGTGATATGGGAGATGTAGTCATCATCATACTGGGAACCTGTTTCCTTATCAAGCCCCTCTTGCGTTGTTCAGGCCGCGGGACACCCTCGATAGCCCTAGGTTCCTTCATCAGGGATCGGTCCAGTTTGCCAGGTATCCGTGTCACAATGGCTCTGTAGTCGCCATCGAACTTGGCATTGGGCAATGGCACAGAAGCAGTCCTCCATATATGGTCATTTGTGTCGCTCAGGTAACCTTGAGGTTTGGTGTTTTTGGACGATCCATGCATCCCTGGAAGTGAGTGAGAAAGCCCATGGGATGCCCTGATGGTCGAAAGTCTCGACAGTCCTGTGAGCCCCGGTTTACCCCTGGCCTTCTTGGCCAGGATGATTTCATCGAAAAGCCGGACAGCAGGGTTCGTGGCTGGGTTGAGTTCTCTTTCATGGATGAACTCGTTAAAGGCTGGTGCTATGTCAGTGGCAAACTCTTTGAACATGGGCCTCAAGGTAGGTTCTGCTTACTCTGTGTTTCTTTCATCATCGTTCCATATTCTTGCTGATCGTACGGCATGCTCTTAATGAAACCATTCATGTCGAAGGCATACAATTGACCGGCATTTCTCTGGTCCTTGCTTGGCCGGCCCAGGTATTTCCGATACGTGTAGAGAAGGCTGGCTTGGCAACGCACAAAGGCAGCCCGGACTTTGTCGGCATTAAAGGCAGCCGGGCAGACGAGGGAGACACAGCCTAGACAACGTCCATGGGACACAGCAGTGCATCCCTGGCATTTGTAAATTCCATCCCCTTCAGCCCGTTCATCACAAACCGAGCATTGCGACATGCCATCGTGAGCATTGAATTCGAAGCAATGGCCCTCGACCCACACGGTGGTCTCGGTATTGTGCACAGGCTGCACCAGCATGTTCGGCATGATGGTCGAGGCAGCTATAGTGGACTGCGCATACGTAGACGGCGCATACCCGCCGTACGAAGACTTGGAGTCCACTGAGATGGCCGAAATGGAGAGATTAGCCTGGTGCCCGTTCAAGAAAGGCATGTTAGGTCGATGCGTGGGAGGCTGCCCGAACGATGAGCTTCTTCGTGCCTTTTCTTCGAAGTTCCCAGCGGATCGCTTCTCCTTCAGCGTTGCCGCAAGTGCGAACCCTGAATCGCTTCGAGATATCGGTGTAGTGGGCATCTGTGGGAAATTCACCGAGACCGGTGACACTGAGTTCGGGGGGCTTGTCTTATTAGACTTGCTGGTTGCCGGGCGCTCAGGCGCAACGGGTTTGGTATGGCTGAATGCGTTGAATAATGGCGCCTTGGGGATATCTGTAGAGTCGGCGTCTCCAAATGTCGCAGAATTCTGCGAAACCCACTTCCCTAACGTGCTCGGCGTAGCTCTCTCATCAAAGATGGCCGAATTTTCCGCGGAGAACGCATCGTATGGGAAAGATTCCATCGCGTAAGGGGGCGGCCCAGCGGGAACACCGTAGCGAAGATTGTGGGGAGCTGCCAATTGCAGGAGGGACATCAGTTTGCGTCGAATTTGTTTCGGCAGACGATGAGGTTGAGAAGTTGCGTCAATCGTGTCTCTATCCAGATCTACCAAGACATAGTCATCCTCAGGCAGCTCTATATTGTCGTACCGCCTTTCGATGCCCACAATGTACGGGCATGGGGCATCCAGCGCGGATAACAGTCGGGCCGGAAGAATGGGAATAAAGATACTCGCCCAGTGCAGAGGGTACAGCAGGTTGGCGAGGGCATGACAAGCGAGGTGCAGCATCGCTGTATGTGAGCTGAGGAAGATGATGCGCGATTCAGACATGGCATACTCGAACAGAGCAACAATGTTCTCCAGAGATAGCGATCTGAAGAGGGCGAATATATCTATACTTCGCGACTGAGGAAGTTCGTTCTCGGCCTCCTTTCGCGCATATAACCGAAGCTCGCGCACGCCTATCTCAACCTGAGTCTTGGACCCCAGTGGGCTAAAGGCCTCCGCACACAAGTTGACGATATAGCGTTCCAGGGGTTGCCATCTACCGACTCGAGGAGAAGTCGCCGGTATGCGCAGAAGAGCACCGTCCGTCATGGGAACAATTACAGCTCTTAGCCAGTCTTTCCAGAATGTGAGTCTGCTGAGATCTCTCCCGAGTATACCGAATGCGCGCGGGGTCCACAGGCCGCTTTCGCCAGCCGTCAAGCCGTCGATTTTGGAAGCAGCACCGTGCCTCAGGGGTCTCAACATTTCCGTCATCAAACTGATCTTTTCTTCAACGGAGCTGATTTGCTCATCCAGAGTGTCCCGAGCGGCAGACCCGGATGGGATAGTTGGTAGCTTGGCAAGCAATTGGGAAAGGTGTGCCCTTTCGGCTGCCAATCGCGCACCTAAACTGGCGGCGAGTTCTCGCTCTTCCTCAGTCATATGGTTCTGTCTCCACTGCTCACATCTTCTCTCAATATCTTCGGCGATGTCAGCCGGCACCGCTGTCCAGACAATGACGGTGATGCCATATATCTTAGAATTATCATCCGACGTCATCGTGAAGCCGTGCCAGGTTGACCGAGGGCGATCATCGGAGGAGACGATCTGTATATCGTTGGGGAATGCAAACATGGGTACGTAGTCTGGAAATTTGCCTCTCCTGGTTAGTTCCTCTGTCGCATCGCGAGGAGGGTACCTATCAAGTAATTCGGGTTCGAATCGTCGCTTTAGAGGGTGCATGTCCGGGTCTAGATTGAGCGGCTCAGGGGGCGGTATAACAGAATTGTAGTTACTGAGTCGCTTAGTCGTGCGGATTGAAGCTGCAGTATCACATCGTGAGGAATTGGCCTTGGAAGGGGAAAAAGGGGGGTCAAAGGGGGTCATACGAGCTTTCGGGGTTAATGGCGCTTTGCGCGCGCTGTTCATGTCTTTGAAACTAATGCCGCGACGTATACTTCCTCGGATGCTCCCACGAATGCTCTTCAAGGGACTCATCCGTCCGTTGGAATCGGCCTTAATGCGCTCAGTCCTTGGGTTGACCATAGGCGGACGCGAATGTGTTTTGGCGCCGGCACTGAAGCTGAGATCCTCGAGGAAATTCTCTCTCTCGGCGGCAAACTTGAAGAGTGCTTTGTCGAAATCGAAATCTGCCAGAAAGGTGCTGAATCCATCATTACTGGCAGCCCCAGGGGTTGGGTTCGGGCGGATCGTGGCACTGCTCCTGTTGCTCCTCGTATTCCCGTCCACCTCTTCTAAAGTATGTACGGAGGATTTGGAGAGTCGATTGCCCGAGTTCTGCCTCGAATGGCGAGCGGTAACGGGTTTCGGAGGGGCCCCGCCATTTTCGCGACTGGGACTTTCTTCTTCTTCTGGTTCGCCATCTTCGGTAATTGTCGATTCGACCTGAGTAGACGTGGATAGTGGGAGGAAATCCTGATACGAAATCGTCTCTATGCCTGCGATCCAAAAGTAATCGGCAAGCGGAGCCGGAGCGTTGCCCTCCATAGCATGTCAGGTAATGGGGAGAGTCAACTCCCTCTTTGCTCTAAAATGACACCGCCAGTTGAAATTGGCCAAGGAATCAAATGTGCGGATTAGTTAGAATAGAGGCATTCGAAACCGTCGTTTATTCTCTCTGGGTTTCTTTCCGTCCAGCAAGGCCGTACCGACGAATTGGTCTTGTTGGGCGTCACTCGCAGCAGGAACTGTGGAATGGCTCGCGGGGAGTGGGTTAGTCGAAAGAACCCGAGGGTCTTTCCGTGGGCAAGTTGCTTTGTGACCCAGGAGCTGAGGGTTGGGCGAAGGGTCGTTCTGTTATAAAACCCTCAGTCGAAACAGCAGAGGAGCAATCAAATGCAGAGGATAAGATCGTCAAGCCCGATGCAACCAAGTGGGCATTTGGCAAAATGCGGTGCAATAGAGGGGTGACAAGGACTCGTCTCGTGTTTGTCTTGTTGACGGCGATAAGTAGACCAATCGTAGGCGGAAAGGGGACGACGACTTCCGGTTTGTCGAGTATGGCGGTTGCAAAGAGGAGGCTTGTTACTTTTCGGCAGTCACAAGACTTGTTACAGCTAAAGAATTTCTATCTTTTTTTTCTCTCTCGGTGTTTTGCTTGGCCCTGTCTCTTTTTGTTTGTTTGCAGTTTGGCAGAAGGGCTGCGACCTGGGAGGGTGAAGTCTTGGAATTCAAGTACTCAAGTATTTGTCCACGTTCTCATGCGGCTGTGATGCACGCCTAGCTTTAGCCTGCATCCATTCAGGAGCAATTATGTTTTTTTTTTACCCCCCTGGCGGTGGTGCTGTCGTTGGGGTCCTCGAATAGCCGGTCTCTTCGATTGGACAACAGTGGTCAGGAACGTCGATATCCAAGAAGTGAAAGATTGGTGTTGCGCCTGTGTCGATGCGACGATCTGGATGCAAATCCAATGATATAATCAAGGCGGTTAGCCTTAGGAGTTCAAGTCATGTAATGAAGTGGGAGTACATCAAATTGGGGGATTTGGTTTGCTGGGAGAGAGAGGGAGTGCGAGTCGAGAGTCGAGAGTGGGAGTATCGACTTCGGGGGAGGTTGTTGTCAAGCGAAATCAGTCCACACCACCACCACTATTACCACTATTACCACCTCCTTTGGGTAGGGGGGAGGGGGCGCTGGCGGGGGCAGTAGACGGACAAACCAACCAGCACAGTCAGTGCAGTACAGTACAAAACTACAGTATCACTACCGCATCAAAATACCACCACTTTGTACGAACATGGAATGCGAACCAACCCAAAGAGCCCGCCAGCCCATGCGCATAGTGCATCCCTATTACCTACCTACAGAGACAGAGAGTAGGTAGTGCTACCGAGGGACGTGGTGGGCAGGTGGGTAAAGTGTGAGTCGATAGCCTGGGCGAATACCCTAAGTTAGCTGGCTTCCAATGATAGAGGAGGTGGAGCCTAGGAGCGTGTGTGAAGCGGTCGAGTTGATGCGGCTTTCATCTTTTCATCCCATTCCCATCCCCATCCTTGGATCCTTGGATCCTTGAATCCTTGGGCGACCTGGGACCCCTGCACCCTTGCTTTTAGTTGGGCTCTGCTAGTGCAACCTTCCTACCAGACGCACTTTTTTTTTTAGCTGCATCGTGAAGGTGAATTGGGTTGCCCTAGTGCTTTTACCAGGTAATGTTGGCCTGCAATGTACATCATGATTAACCTACCTGAGCTATAAGTATACGTAGAGAGGTACGGTACGGTACTGTCCATACTAATGGATATTTCACGTTTGTCCAGCTTCCATCATTCGTCAAGGAGGAACAAGTAAAGCCGTTCACGAAGTAGAAATGCCAATTCATTTTGTCAAGTTACCTACCTGAGGTCCATTTCACTTGCTAAAAGCACAAACTACTAGGCACCAAGGAGAAGACCGCCTCCATACAGTACAGTCCACTCCCATGAGGGGGAAGAAAAGTGTCTTGAATTTAAATGTGATCCATTTGCTACTCTGTACACACATGCAATCTACACGTATGTTTCCTGTGTGATGTGGATAGATGGAGAAGCTGGTGGACAGCCGAAGCACTGTTGCTGATAGGCATGTCCGTACTCCGTACCAGATCCGTACTTCGATATGCCCGGGGACCGAAACAGTTAAACTGCGGAACCGACATCGTTCGACAAGTCAAAGAGCTGAGCTTAGCATAGCATAGCATATCATCTTCCCTTTTCTGCGAACGGTATGGTTCTGTCAGGTGTTGTACAACCTCAAAATAACAACCACGTCAGGGTCAGACCCAAGGGATGAGCAAGAAAAGGATGAAAAATGCAACCCATCAGTTCAGTCCTCCCGCCCGCCCGTCTAGTACGTAGCAGGCTGCAGCCCCTGGGAGTCTTCCCAAGACTGCATGGGACGGACGATTGAGGGGGGCTTGCCACGCTAGCAGTTAGTTAGATCACTCACCCGCTCCTAAATTTATCAGTGCCTCTTTTTTTTTTCTTTTGTTTTCCCCCCCTCCCCTCTTTCTACCCCTTCCCCTGGCCCCCCTGAACGGAGAACGGGGGCCGCTGAACCCCGTGTCTAATACTACCTCCAGTGCTTGTGGCCCTACCTAGATTAAAACCTAGCACCCAGTCTGCCTACTACTATGTATTTCTCACTAAAAGTTTTGAGGGAAATCCCCCGTTGTCGATCTGGGTACTGGTCAACGCCGTTGCTTCAGCGCTTTCCCAAGAAGACCAGTAGCGTCTGCGTTTGGTTGCCTTCGGTCGTCGGCACGGCTGCCCACTGTGAGTCTGTGGCAGAGAGAAATGCTGTAACAGAGAACGAACGGCCTGGATGCTACGTCTGGCTTGGAAACATCGAGTGTAGTAGGCGGGCACCCTGATACTGTATGTGTGTAGTTGTAGACACCTGCACAAACACACCCACACCCAAACCCACACCCATACGCATCCCATCACGATGAAATGTTCTGCTCCGTTCTGCTCTGTTTTGGTTTGCCCATTACAGTATCCACGAATGGGAGGTGAATGGGTATGGGTGCTAGGTTAGGTAATGGGTGTGGAAGAAACATACAGATGATAGCAACCGCGGCGCACGTTGGTTGGCTGGCGCTGTGACGTTTTTCCCTATCGGGCAAGAATTGAGCCAAGTCAGCCAATATATCCCTAGCTTCTGTGCCTGACGGTTATGATTCAGCCTCCAAACGAGCACCAAACCAAAATACCCGATGCACCAATTTCTCAATTATTGCGCACTGATGACCGTCGTACTCCGCACCATAGCTGTTTATCCAGCTACGGTATTCAAGTGTCCTGTCAACATGCTCCATTATCCGGGTAGCGAAACGTTGTCTGCCGAATACCTAGGTAACGATAATGGTCCAGGGAGAGATTGGACTTAGACAGCATGTACCTCCGCTCCTCCCCTTTCTGCCTGTCCCCAAGGACCCCCTGTGCGTGTGTGGGCGGCATGTGTTTACAAGGTAGGTTAGCTATGTCGTAAGGATCATACCTACATATGCATGTCAGTCTGGGCGCCGACGTGGGTTTGCTTCCTAATCGGTGGCCTACATACTGTAGAGCAGCATACAGGCACAAACGACACATTGCACCCTCTTTTCCATCCTGGACAGAGGAAGAAATCTCGTATTTGAGCCGCTTCGGAGAGACATCTCTTTCTAGGCTGGTCTTTCAGTTGAGTGTCCTTCCATGGCCATGGGGTCCGCCTGAAGGGGCCCCGAGTGGAGTGGGGACGGCTACCAGTCCAAGTGGACGTCAATCCTTCGCCATCGTGAACGGCCATCAACCCATACATACCCATCTGTCACTGAATCTAAATCGGCATCTCAGAAACACTGTAAGTCACGATCGAGCTTGAATCTGCATTTCAGTTGAACAGAGGCGGGCCTTGACTTTGAACGGCTAACTTCTTCTTTTCTTTCTTTTCTCTCCATGTAAGTAAGATGCCAGTGTAATGCATTCGAAAAGGGTACATATGCAGTCAATATATTTTTCCCGCCTGAATTTTATGTTTCAACGTCTTCAGGCGCCCATGAACAGCGCAGGAATAACTAGGCTTATCCGAGTAAGCACGCCACTGCAGATACCCCTGGCTAGCAATCGCTGTTCTATGTTTCAGATGCCGCCTCCTTTGGCCCATTACATCCTAACCCACGTATTGCAAGCCCAATCCGGCGACTCGCAGATCAGTTCTAGATACGTCTGTAATATTCCATCCATCCATCTAGAAGCACCACCGGGCATCGGATCTAAAGAGAGCATCTCATGTTGGTGCTGGGAAATAGAATGATACCAGTCAAGAAGGGGAGAAAGCGGTGAGCTTGGAGCCCCTAGCGTAACCAGCGCCAACGGCAGAACCGGTTCTGAAGATGCACCTTTCTGGATGGATGGGTGACGGTCCGGACATCAGCAGTGAAAGGGAGACTAACAGAGAAAGAACAAAGAAAAGAGGGAAACCTGAATCGGTAGTTTATAGCTAATTAGGGGTAAACCAAACATTGGACCATTTCTCTGTTCCTGAATAGATGGGAATCCCGGGCAGTAACCATCACAAAATAACCGGTCGCTGCCAGGTAGATGTCAGTTCCCTATCGTGTTTCTTCCTTCTTCAGCTTTGCGCGGGCCAGCCAATGTGACGTATTGCGCCTCGTGCCGATCCCAACGACCCCTACTTCTAACTAGTAGTATGTATGGGCACACCAATGGTCCGTGGGCGGGCAGGCGGGCGGCTTTTGTGCTTTCCCAGGGGCGCCTGAGCTTTTCTGACCTGGGCGAGGGGCGGCGGAGATCCGCTGCTGCAGGTGATAAAATGGGCGATCTGTGGTTTTCTTGGTCGATACATACTGTAGGGAGTAGTACGATGCCCAATATCTATCTACCTGCCCCTGGGAAATTGTTTGTGCCCCGTTCTGCAGGTCAAAGGAGGAGTATAGAAATTACTTGATCCGACTTGGATCAGCATGTTTGCCAGCAGCCAAGCCATGCAAAAGACGGATCCAACGGAAACATGGGGCACGCGACCTATCACCCTCCATCCATTACTACTACTGTCACTGCTCCGTACGGCAAAGCATGTATGCATCCAGATACCTATGCAGAGAACGGGCGGTACATAGTCAGTGGATGCCGGAAACGTTCATTGGGGCCTGAGAACCAGTAGCGATGGTGGAAGGGTTCGGCATGATCAACAAATGTTCAAAGAGGAAACACAATCTCGTTCTGTCTATGCTGGCTGTATAGCGCGCCGCGTCGCGTTTGTCTAAGCCACCTTCACGCGATAGATTAATCTAGATCGCTTGATAGAATACAACTGTGTAACCAGCTGGCGGGTAGGGGCGCGGACAGGGCTGTCCCCGGTTGCGTCACGTCAACCTGCTGCTTTGTGGGACAATTGCAATGCGCTTACCCTGCCGGAAGACACGTGATACTTGCATATAGCAAATATCCAAGGTCAGCAGTCAATGTGTAAAGTTCTGATGCCTACGGCATGCCCCCATGCCCTTGTTATCTGGTTATCATTTTACCAAGCTTGGGTTTCGTCGTCACGCGTCACCCAAGGGGCAGAGAGAGAGGTCTTAGCCATAGCCGTGACAGCCATCTCGAACATATTGGCTCTGTGCAACAACGGTGCTCTTTACATGGAGCTCTTTACGAGACTGCGTGTACTTGGAGAGCGGTCCTTTTCGTTCGAGTATCTGCAGCATCTTCCACGGGTGGGTGAGAAAGAAGAAGAACTGAAACGTGGTAAAGTGGTCACTTCCGAGTCATGGCAAACAGAGCCCCGTCCATCCATCATGCTTGCACTTTAGCTACTTTTTTGGCGTTCTTATCCCAACGGCTACTAAGATACGGACCCGACGCGATTCTTGTTGTTGTTGTTGATGATGTCTGGGACTTTTCCGGCTAACCGAAAACCGAGTCAGTCGCTGCTCTGTGTTCCCCCGTCATGACGTGTAAACCACGTTTGTCCCTTAACGCGGCCCCTGTCCTGTACATAATGGTTACAGCGTCGTGGATGTGCAACGCAGGTACGCGGGCTGCAACACAACCAACACACACACACACACATACCTTCTTGGAGCCCAACACAGAAAGGAGGATTAAAGAGAGTTCCCGACCACATGCGGGTTTGCCGTAAAAAGAATGACTCTTCGTCATACCCGGTAACCAATGACAAGAGGGAATCAAGCCCAAGCTGAACGGGGCTGACTCCCCCCTGACTACCACCGCACCTGCCTCAAGCTCCTTCTTTCAAGGTTTAGTCCGGCCCAAGCCACCCCGTTTGGATCTGCAAGCACCTCTTGGATATCGTGGTATCCTTGCTTAGCCGGAAAACAACAACAGCGACGCGTTCACTCAGCCGCGTCGGTCCCGGGAGAGGCGTGAACTTAACTAAGTAAGCTACAAGGATCGATCCGCGGACGAAGCGGGAGAAGACGAGGAGTTAAGACATATTCAATCATCGTCTTCTCGCTCTTCGTCCACTCTTCTATCTTCCCAGCCGCAAGCTCAGCCAAGGTTTATTCGGTAGTTTACAAAGTATGAGGAACCGGTCCGGGCCAGAACCATAAATAACCTTCAGCTGCTATGGCAGCCTCGCAAACCTTGGCTCTTAGACTTCAGATGGAGAGGTATATCGTTGGTATTTACCCCAGCAGATCTGAGTTGAAGCCGTCTGCTTCGGAGATATATATCAATCTATCAACCAGCCACGTCAGGTTTAGGAGCCGGCTACTACGTGTGAAGTGAACATAGGGACAAACAACAAGTACATGAAATATGGCATGTGGGAATAAAGGCCAGTAAATGCTAGCCAACATCAACACTGCGATGGGCGTAGTTAAATTAACGCGGTATTGTCCATCTTCGCCGGATAAGCCCACCCGTAGAACGCCGTGATACTTTCTCCGTAAAGTGGCGCAGATCTATCGGGCTTCACATTCTCGACATACCTCGAAACCATCGTGAGCATCTAACAGACTACATAATATTCCATATAAGATGGCTGTTCTCCGATGGTGGTTAACAGCCAATTCTTGGCATATAATAAATGGTAGAACCTATGAAGCAGCATTCATATAACGTAAAATCAGCTACACCTAGCCGGAAGTTCAGATCAAGGGCAACATCTCGGTCGTGACTTGTAAATTAGGGGGTATCTTCACTGGTCGCCGGCATCTCGCGTAGCATGCCTATCCCCTTCCGGGATCCTCTTCTTCTCTTTATCGTGTATTCCGAGCGCCCAGCTTGCCCGTAGCCAAGAACCCCCTATTGCCCATTTCCGTCCGCCAGCCGATCCCCAGCACGCCAAACACGACCCGTCCATCGCTGTCCTCCACCACTGGCGTGCCTTTGCCGTCCTCTTCGACGACAAAGCACACCTGCTCAACCTCCCCCGGGTGCAGCACGGGCCGCTCGCTCTCGCTCACGATCCAGTTTGCGTCGCGATAGCGCAGCCCCGTCTCCAGATGCAAGACCACCCTCTCGAGCTGCATAGCGTCCTCGCTGCAATTCTCCAGCTGAGCCTCCATGATCCAGCGCCTTTTCTGCTTCTGTTTCTGTTGCTGTTGTTCGCTTCCCTTCTTCATAGTGGCTGAATTATGATAGGGCAGAGGGCCCACTTTGGTTCGTACGATCAGCGACCCCTTGCAGACGAATTGGTACAGTTTGCGGAACGTCCGCGTGCGTCCACTCGTTTCCGTTGCCTCGTAGTAACTGACCGTGACGGCGAGCACGTGGTTCCCCTCCTCCTTGAGGTCGAAATTCACAATCTTCTGCAGCGTCTGGCCCGGGTCGAGATCTACGCCGCCTGTGCCTGCCGCGCCCCCCGTTTCTTGTATTGCGGCTGTTCCGTCGTCACCAGACGGGCCCAGAACAAGCTTCTGTACCGTCGCAGACCCAGGGGTCTTCATCTCTGCCTCAATCTTGACCTCTCGGATCGACTTCTTCTGGGATGGGGCCTTGGTTTGCTGCGCTGCCGCGGGCGGCTCGGGTGGGATGTCTTGATTCGCGCATAATGTACAGCTGAACGTCTCGCCTACGTAAGCCGACCCGAACGATGGCGGGAGGTTGAGGATCGGTGTGAGTAAGAAAGGATCCGGGTTCGTCCCAGCGGTCGACCGGTAGGCGAGGGATGCGGGAACCGGGTGATCTGCAGCAGCGCCAGTGGTTGTTGACTGTAGTTCTGAGGGCGCAGCTAAAGTGTGTTGCGCCACAAGGGACGGCCTCGATAGCCTATGCGTTTTATATTAGCAAGGAACCTCCTTGGCGCGACAGAGACTCTTGATGATGCTATACCGGAGCACTTTGAGAGAGACCGAGTGCGGTTCCTTGACTGGGTCCATCGACGGATGGCGCTGGTGGCTCATTCTGGCAAAGGTATCCGGGTGTATTCTACGGCTATGTAGTCAATTGGTAGATTATCTTCATTAATTCGTAAGATCGGTGGTTTGTAACGGCTTGAGCTTCACGGACCAGCGCGATGGGTGTCAAGTAAATGGGCTGGCAGGTTGGCGGGCAATCACGAGCTTTATCGATAAGCTACCTATGATCTAACCCTGAGATATGGTGGGGTTATTGTCTCGAGGTCGCATACCTCAGCGGCTGGGGTGATTGACCCCTTTATATTATCACTGTTTAACTAGAGTGAAGAAGTAATTTTCTCCCCCTTCACTTATTAACTATATATATCTTGGTTGTAAAGTGAACAAGTATAAGTCGATACTTCAGAAATTGGTCTTCGCTTCTCTCCTGGTGCGTCAACAACAGCTTCACCTACGCCGGGCACGACACAGCCAATGCCCAAATGTGTGCCAGTTCTTTCGGAGTGTCTTGACAAATGTACATGTTATTTTGTATCAAATTTATGGCGGGTATGTGTCCTATCCGTATTCCCGTGTATCCAAGTAAACCCAACGCTATAACCCCAGAAAAGGTTTTCTAATCCCTTGTATGTGAACGCCAAAACTATGCCGTGGACAATCTACTCCTAGAGCCCAACGCGTGCACCAATGCCTCTCCCAATATACCAAACAGACTCCCTCCAGTTTCCCAAACGGACATCGACATTGGCGCGTGCATCCAATTTCAGCGTACCGCCTAATGCCTTCTGGACCGCATCATAACCAACTGACCCGACTGACCACTGTACCGGCAGCCTAGGCGTCGTCGACTGACCGGGTGGTGCTTCGAACGGTAAGTCGCGTACAATACGACCGATTTCCTCCGTGTGGTTATATAAAGCGGTGGCATTGACAAAATCAATGTACATTGTGTTGAACTTCAGTGGCGAGGCCAGTGTGAAAGTCGCCGTTGAAGAGAAGAAATGAAAAGTTGCGTCTCGAATAAAATGTGACCTTTCCTCTGGAGTCCGCCCAGGTAATTCGAGTTTCGGAGCCGCCAATGTTAGGTTGAATTTGGAGAGACCTTCGCAGATGATGGGTTGACCCGGGATACTGTTGCGGTGCGCTTTGACAGTAATGCTCGTATTGAACCCCGAAAGGTATTGAGAAATCAGATCTCGGCCAATTTGATGACCAATTTTCCCACTCCTGGTAGGATCCCATGTCGCTGTAACCAGAATATCGGTATTGTCTCCTTTTACAACCTCGACATTCTCCACGGTGGCATCGGCGAGGATCGTATCATTGGTTAAGACATGGATATTGACGTAAGGCACTGTTGCTGTATATGGTGTAGGGTTGGTTACATTCACTAGTGCCTGCAGAGTAATCGATGTTGCCGTGGTGTCTAGAATCCTCAGTGAGCGAATTTTGGGGGCAAGGCCGTCCAACCAGCCTTTTCCAGACGACAATGCTGAAGTACAGTCAGTTTTAATCAAACTTGCGAGGTAACGCGAGAGAATTTTGGCTAGCCCTAACGGACAAGCCATCGAACAGAGCGACTGACAAGTTTAAAAC
Source organism: Apiospora malaysiana (assembly GCA_006508115.1). Taxonomy (NCBI): domain Eukaryota; kingdom Fungi; phylum Ascomycota; class Sordariomycetes; order Amphisphaeriales; family Apiosporaceae; genus Apiospora; species Apiospora malaysiana. Next base: position 4,725,259 of record QUSE01000010.1, read on the forward strand.
AATGAAGACGGACGTTTTACTGGTATCATGCCCTCAGCTGGCACCTCCTTGAGGACTAATTGACCCAACGATGTGTCAACCTTCACGTCTACCTTGGCATCGATAGCCAGTTGGATAGGCTTATTGCCGAAGTAAAGTTGCTGGATCACGGTAGTAAAGACCGAACTATTCGTGACGTTGAAAGGCGCCTCGTGGATCCGGGCGCCGATGTTCAGCGAGGCTTCGTGGTGCTTATCTTCCTCAACTCGAGTGGAATTTGCGGCTTGCCATTTCTTCAAGTTGAGCTCCCCAAGTTTGTCAGACTTGTAATACACATCGGCAGAGGCTCGAACCTTGGTGACATTGATGCCAAAGTTCATCTCTGATGGAAGGCCAGCAGTAACCAAGATATTGCCAGAAACTGTTGGGTTTGAAGCAGGGTCATCCGGGTCGGCGAAAGGGTCAGGCATGGTGAAATGCACATCCGACATGGAAAAGTTTCTGATCAAACCATCGAGACTTTTGCCTGGGAATGCCACAGGAAGAGTTACGCTGGATAAAAGCTCAGCAACCCACCGAGGCGTGCTGCCATCAGGGGTGCTGCTCCCGCGTACATAAAGAGTGGCAGGCTCTCCTTGCATGTACTGCTTGAGGATTATGTCCAGGGGTGATGATTTGGAGTCGGGACAGTCGCGTGTCAGCGAGTCCGGCAGTTCGCGTATGATTCCGTGAACATCAGCTTGGACACTGGAGCGAGGCTTTACAAAGATCTCGCTGGTCACAGCATCCGCAATGACAATAAGATCATCCGTATCGCAACCCGGCACCAGAATCTCGAAACCGAGCTCCGGCACATCGAGTTTGAGCGGGTACTCGTTACGGGCGACTATGGATACCTCGGCCAGCATAGACTGCTTGTCTCCCGGGCCTGGTACGTCTTTCACATTGAGGCGGGTGATATTGTATTGAGGCATCGCGGGTATTTTCTTGGCTGTAATTCGATCAGTGGATGTTCATTGAGACATGTGCAAATACAATTAAAACATTCAGTATCCTAGAAGAAGACTTTCTCCCCCAGGTAAAAGGATGAGAAGGAGCGGTAGAGAGATTGACCTTCAAAAACCAAAGATTCCGCCACGCTGTGCGTCCCAAGAGGTAGAAGGCCAGACTTGAGAGCAAGATCTGCCTTCCCCTGGAGTCGCACCTTGTCGAGCCTGCCTTCCAGCCACTCGTTCGCGATGGATCGAATGCCTTCCATGTTACCCGGAACAATATCGGTGACAAAGTCGAAGTTCGTTACGTCGCCATCCTTGAGATGAATCACTAACGGGGGGATAGTAGCTGTTCCTAGCAACAGATCCTTGTAGTCTGGGACCGTCACAACGATGGTAGTTTCCTCGGTCCCAAGCTGGTTGGCAACCCACGTCGCTGCCTTCCCTACCCTTCGCACATGGTCATTTGCGACTCTTGCCCCATCCAGGCGGAAGGTGGCCTGTATTCTTGCCCTCAGGCCATCTGCTGTGATTGATTCAAGTGACAGGCTAGTGGGCTCAACGACAGCGGCTTGCTTGGCGTACTCCTGCACCGCATCCGGTACGATGTATGCTAAAGCGATGATAGCGATGACCGTAAGGCCTAGAACGCCCATGGCAATGAATGAAGGCCATCGTCGTGTTGAGCTCTTCTTGAGAGATTGTATTGACGAACCATCGCTCAAACGCGACCGTATAGAAGCCACTTCGTGATCGGGCTCGTCGTTGTTCCCATCGTATCGCGGGGTGTCAGTTGTGCTGGAGAGCAGTGGGGTTGTCTCTCCAGAGTTGTTGTCTACCGACTTGCCCTTGGTGGCGGCCGCTGTTGATAGCAACGGCGATGTTTCGTCGCTAGCCATGGTTCCGTTGGGCTGATTGCGTGTTGAATCGTGGGTTTAATGGATGGCTGCGCAAACACAATAGGACGAAGACGATGAAGGTTGCGATATCATGTAAAAGGAATAATTTAAAGCACTGTTTGCATCCTAGTAGCACCAGGGAGCCGAATGTTCCATCACCCAGCGACAGATAGCAAAGGAGCAAAATGGCATGCAATAAATGAAAAATGATGGGAAACAAGAAGAAACAAGGTTGAGCTGGCAATGCGGTTCTCTGACTTAAAGGTAGCGAGGTAGCAAGGTAGCGACAACTCGTCATCACTCGGGCCAGCCTAGGTTCACTGGGGTTCACTGTTCCTGTCAGCTGAGACAGAAAGAGACCCTTGAAAGCCTGCAAGGCGCTGGCAGCGGCAGGTACGATTCAAACACTGGTCATTTAAAGCCCCAAAGTGCCCCAACTACAGCCTTAGGAGGATTAGTGTTATCTGGGGAATCGGCTTTGTATGTCATACGATTCGCAGTGCCGATCACCCTCAACCTCCTTCCTTTGGAATGGCGAGAAAATCGGAAAATCCTGTAGGATGACAAAGTTTTCTATTTGGTAGATACTTGATTAATGCAATGGAGAGTTTCCCTCTCAACTTCTGTGTCCTGTCACGAACTGAGTGACTCAAGAGGTGGGAAAAGGCTGGGATTGCGTTCGAGTTCGGATGGCCACTCATCACGGCTAGGCAACCCAGCCTGCCAGTCGGACAAAAACATCCTAGACCCCCGGCGGTACGCTAGTTCCGGCGCCAGCTGGGATCGCCGGTTACGGAGAATAGCCAGCTGCAAGGTGAATGAATTTCGCTGCAATATCATTGAGGTGACTCAAATTGACTCGAGTTGCACATGCTGGTCTGTCGCTCGAACTAAACCAGAGCCAGTACATATACTGACTAATTGTGTGGCATTTTAATCCATATTTCGCTTCCATCAAGGATCCCAGTTGCTAAGTTAGTGCCTTGAATCCCACCTACTCCTTCAATCGAGGCCCATAGCTTACTTCTAGTCTCACTTACACAGCGTGAACAAAAACGAAGCTTTGGAGAGCACTGTTTTTCAGGACAGCGCCAGCTTCTGTGGACGTTTCCGGGTTCTTAGGCTTGTTTTCCATCATGATGTCGAGGCCTAGAGCAATTAGCCTGCTGAAGACGGGTGCCAGGGGCTTCCATACCACGCCCAGCCCCAGGACCCGTCATCTGATGACCATTGGTGACCTGAGCAAAGAGGAGTTCACACAATTGGTTCGGAATGCAGCTTCACACAAAAAGGCCGTCAAGTCGAGCAACACCCCACAGGTGTTGAGCAGTGGCCTCCTGGGCAAGACTGTGGCTATGATGTTCAGCAAACGAAGCACTAGGACTAGAGTCTCGACAGAAGCTGCGGTGGCTATCATGGGTGGTCACCCTATGTTCCTGGGAAAGGACGACATCCAGCTCGGAGTAAGTTTGTTTATATCTTTGTACATTACAGGATGCTAAACGACGATAGGTCAATGAGTCTCTGTACGACACTTCCAAGATCATTTCCTCAATGACTTCTTGCATGGTTGCCAGGGTGGGACCTCACTCAGATGTCACTGGCTTGACAGAGGGCTCAACCGTTCCTGTCATCAATGCCTTGTCCAACGATTTCCATCCGCTACAGACAATCGCTGATTTCCTGACCATCCACGAGGCGTTCCCCCCGTCTCCTGGCAGCTCTGATCTCGTTCGACCTGGTCTGAAGATTGCGTGGGTTGGAGACTCCAACAATGTTCTTTTTGACCTGGCTATTGCTTCCATGAAGCTGGGTGTTCAGATTGCCGTGGCCTCGCCGACTGGTTACACTATTCCCCAAGACATGGAGAAGTTCATCCGTTCGCAAGCCGAAGGTGTTGACCGACCGGGCCAGCTGGATCTCCACACCAAGCCGGCGGAAGCCATCAAAAATGCTGACATCCTTGTGACGGATACCTGGGTTTCCATGGGTCAAGAAGAGGAAACCAAGAAGCGTCTCCAAGCGTTCGAAGGATTCCAGATCACGAACGATTTGGCCGCTAAAGGGGGGGCTAAAGACGATTGGAAATTCATGCACTGCTTGCCCAGGCACAAGGAAGAGGTTGATGATGCTGTCTTCTATGGACCCCGTTCGTTAGTCTTCCCAGAAGGCGAGAACCGACTGTGGGCGGCAGTTGCCGCGCTCGAAGCCTTCGTGGTTAACAAGGGTCAGATAGTATAAGTAGTTGGGTCCTGCAGGGGAGGGGAGCCACCCAAGGAGTCGTGTCTCGTGTAATATGCATAATACAACAAGCAATACTCCGCAGTCTCGGGTTAGGTCCTCATGGTTAAAATCTCCGCAATGTGCTTGTTCATAAAGAAACACCGCCAGGTACCAGTATCTATCAGTCACCACCGCGCGGGCAGTTGCTATCACTATATATCAGTGGTGTAACTACTCACTATTCCCGCTATTGTGGGTAGACTATTCCATCGCCAGCTATCCCACGACTATACTTCTAGTTGTGCGGTGGGTTGACAGCTATTGGAATTTTGCTTATAACGTCAACATGTATTCCGTTGTCCAGCTACCAAATTCTATCTTATGGCATCGACCAACTACCTGGCATGAAAACATCATTGAAACATCTGGAAAGACAGCACACGTTTATCCCAGTTTCTGCAATTCGTTCACCGTCTCACAGCCAGCTAAATTGTGGGGTTTATTTGATTTTACTGGGATGGGAATCAATTCCATTAATCCGGATTCATATAACACGTACAAGTGATGTTTTCCTCTCTGAAACGCCGTAAACGAGTACACATTTGCAGCCACTTAACCAGGGGGGAGCTGGCTAGCGTCAACAACCTCATCAGCTTCCATGACAAGAGCGTCCTCATCCGGACCATGAAGAGGCGAACGAGGCAGTGCCATCAACCCTGTTCGGGTCGACTCCAGGATTCCGAAGGGCGCGATAAGCTTCAGGAACGAGTCGATGCGGTCGGGTTTAGCAGATCTGCGTGCGTTTGTGTTAGTTAAGGGGCGAAGATGCCGGCTTTCTGTGATATACTACTTACAACTCCACAATGCAGCTGTTCGTGCTGATATCGAGAACCTTGCCCTTAAATTGATGGGTGAAATATGTGATAGACTTCAGGTGCTCATGCTTGTGGCGCAGCGCTTGGCTGGCTGCCAACTTGCTTGGGTGGAAGTCGTTGGAAATGTCACCCAAAGAACGGCCCTGCTGCTGGGCTTGCGATGCCTCCTGGCCGGATGACTCTGGTTGCGCTTCATGTGTGATCTCGCGGTGGTGTGCCAGAAGCTCCTCGAAGTATTCAGGCCCGAGGATGTTGACCTTAGCTAACACGAGCTCGCGCTGCACGAGAGCGGCGTTGGTGTAATCCAGAACAGCCCAGACAGGAACCAGGTCCTCCAATTGGCGGCGCGCCTGCTCGACGATGCCATCTTGGCCGGTGAGGACGATGGTCATGCGAGACAGGTCGGGTACTTCGGTGTTGCAGACAACCAGCGAGTCGATGTTGAAACCGCGGGCGGCCAGAATACCGGACACGCGCGACAGCACACCGGGCTCGTTGAGGACCAAGCAGTTCAGCACATGACGCTTGGGGGGTGTTGTCGAGGGGTTGGGGGTCTCGTAGAGGATGTTGGAGACGGCGGCCTGCGCTGACCAGGCCGAGGGGGTGTCATTGCTGGGGAGAGGAGCGGAACGGCGACGCATGGCCTTGTAAGCAATGGCCGAGGTTGAGCTACTGCCCCATCGTCGCGAGGAGATGGTGGTGGCCTTCGCTACTGCTCTTGTGGCCTGGGCAAAAGTACGGGATGCCATGTTGATGTCTGATCGACCCGTGTGAGCCTCCTGATCAGAATTGGCTATCCTCGGGTTGTAGTTAAGGTGTTGACTCAAGGACCAAAATTTCGTTTGCCGCACGACGGCGGGAGCTATTCCACGCTCTACCAGCGCTTGCGATACCGGAACCGACAAGCTCGAGTCTAATACGAATTCGGACTCACGTTGTACCGGCCGCTTGAAAACGAAGATCAATGGTAGTTAAAATAACAGGGGAAAATACTTATATATACTTAGAGTAAGAGGAGTCCATACTTACGAGAGAACAAGCAAGAGAAGGTCATCGTGGCTCACATTGAATCTATGTCTACCTACCTATCTATTATTCCAGAGGGATTGAATAACCGACGTAGATTGATGGACATAAGTTGCCGAACATGGACGGTTCAATTCATCCCACATTCTTGGTACATATACCGACCAATCATTGAACCAGCACAGCTGTACAGTGGGGCATGGGAGTATTGTGCTTAGTCTAGGTTAGCGCGGTAACCTTTTTATTTTTACAAAGGCAGCAACAGGCCGCCTGTCAGCGCAAACCTCTTGTCGATAGCTTCAGTAGTTTCGCATAACCCAGTTTAGCACGCCCAAGAATTTCCCCTTTCCACACCACACGACATCAACGAGGCTGGTACATTGCGAGCATAGTATCCTCAATCTCTCGCAAGCCGCCGTAAAGTCTTATTGTACCCATACCGCTATTTCATCATGGACGATTCCGAGCGGCGCGTAAAGCGCTCGCGTTTCGACCAGACAGAGCCTGAACCTCGACGTTCTCGTTTTGATCGCCGTTCGCGCTCTCCTCCGGCAAGAAAGGCCGACTCTGGTCCCGGTCGCGATCGCAGCCCCCTCAGCCGCGGTCCTGAGGGTGACGGCGCCGAGACGAAACGCAGCTCTGCTGTAGATGCTGCCGCAGCCGCAGGTTGGTTTTCCGCTTTTGCCGTCGTCGCATGTTGGGCCTTCTACTAACCTTTGTCGCTAGCTGCCGCCGCTGCCAAGATAAACGCATCGATTCAAGCGAAGAAGGGTATTCAGCATGTCGATGTGCCGCCGATCAAATCGACATCATCCGAGTCCCCGGGTCCGAAATCGACACCCGCCAACATCAACGGAGAAATCTATGTTGCCGATGGCGACTACATCAAAGATATCGAGGTCAATGACCTGCGCAACCGTTACCTTCTGACGAAAGGCTCAACACAGAAAATGGTAAATAATCTTGGTCATTCAAACTGATCTCTTCAGAATCTTCCTCAGTGTCGGCATCCTCCCTGAGGATAGCCGATTAACTACCTCTCCTGCTTGTCGTGGCCGTGGCGATCAAAATTGCTTACATAGAAGCATGCTAGCTCGTTCACGACTCCCCTCTGTGGCACCTGCTGACCTCACCTGCTTGATTTAGATTAAAGACGAGACCGGAGCTGGTACGAACTACCCATACTTCCTTGCCTGAAATTGTGTACAGAACATAGATTGACTTTGTGAAAGATGTCACCACCCGTGGAAACTACTACCCCGACAAGAGCATGGCCACAGCCGCCGTAAGTATTGACATCCCAGAACAACTACTACTGTATTTGCTAATGTCTTGTCAGAACCCTCCGCTTTACCTGCATGTTACGAGTACTTCCAAGACCGGCTTGGACGAGGCCATTGCCAAGATCGAAGAAATGATGAAGCAGGAACTGCCCAACCTTGTTGATGAGCGACGATTCCGGCGCCGAGACCAAGAGCAAGTGGAACGTGATGAATTTGGCCGACGCAAGTGGCCCGAAGCCAAGATCCCTATCAATCTTGAACCCATCCCGGGCTTCAACTTGCGCGCACAGGTGGTCGGATCTGGAGGTTCGTATGTGAAGCATATCCAACAGGAGACGGGATGCAGAGTTCAGATCAAGGGCCGTGGTTCTGGCTACCTTGAGGCTGCCACTAATCGCGAAAGTGATGAAGAGATGTATCTTCATGTTACGTAAGTCTATCGCCACTTTATGGGAGGTCTGACAGCTGTCAGAACCAACTACTAACGTTAATATAGTGGCCCTGACCCCAAGATGGTCGAGAAAGCCAAGGAGCTTTGTGAAGATTTGCTGGAGAACGTCAAAGAGCAATATGAAGATTTCAAGACCCGCCCGCCTCGACAGCATTATGGCGGCCATGGCCATGGTGGTCACGGCGGCCACGGCGGCCATGGTGGCCACGGTGGTTATAACAACCACGGAAGATCCGGAAACGGTAACGATTCATACGGTGGCTATAATAACAACTACAGAGATTCGCCAGGCCGTGGTGGTGGTGGTGGCGGCGGCGGAGGCGGCGGGGGCAACTCTGCTTCCCCTGCCCCTGTTTCTGGAAGTGCAGCTACTCCATCTAACGCAACAGACGCATATGCGCAGCAATACGCGCAGTACTACGGCGGACAAGATCCCTATGCCCCATATGGAGGTTACGCAGCGTAGGTCAAAATCGATGGTACTACGTATCTTGCACATGGACGAACTAACGGATGAAACAGCTACATGCAATACTACCAGCAATACTATGCAGCCGCCCAGGCTCAGCAGCAAGGATCACCTGCACCTCCTCCAGGTGCACCTGCTGAAGCACCTCCACCGCCCCCTAGCGAGGCACCACCCCCACCTCCACCTCCTTCTGGCTCGCCACCTGGTGTTGGTGTAAGTTTTAACCCATTCCCAGACTGCGTATGGTAATGGTCGATGCTAATCTGTTGAATAGATCCCCCCTCCTCCCGGGCTCTAGGTAGTGGAAAGACGTCGTTGTTTGAGGTAGAAAGGCTGACTCACAGGTCCGTCGACGACTGGCGGTACAAAGTTGAACGGGAGCGCAGAGCATGGAAAAGTATACGTGTATTGCGAAGACGTGGCGCTGAATTAATCTAGACTGACTTCCCCAGCTTTATCTCGCTTAGTATACTGTGTAGGTAACACATATGTGAGCTGACAAGTGACAGGCTCTTCTATAATGACTCTTCAACACATGCAATCTCTACGTGATGGTAAGTTGGGATGTGGATGTTAACAGCCTGATAGTGTAGGAAGCATTGCATATGGCCTTGCTTCACCTCAACATGCTCACACATCGGACAACTCCGACTTCGCCGAATGCAAAACTTACTGGCTGGCTGGTGCAGGGACTTATATGGGCTCGGCATTCTGATGCCCTCGTGGGCCCTCGTGGGCAAAGATGACCATGGCAGGCGCCCCCTCGACTCGGATGACATGCCAGCAGCCTGGTTCCGCTTTGTAGTCAACTCGGGCATTGGCATTGGCATTGGCCCACTCTTAAGGTAGGCATTGTTTGATAAAACACATATCCCTTGTGAATGGAACCCGTGAGCTGTTGATGTGGAGGTTGGGCATTACCATGTGTCCAGACATGCTGAGTTCTCCTGCATACGGAGAAGGCTCGGAGTCCGAAGATCCAGGGACAGCGTATCTATCAAGCGATGTCAAATCTCGAGGTTCTTAGTATAAATGTTTTATGCATCCCTTGGTACTCCGAACATTGAATGTGGGTTTCCCTTTCCGACATAGATTGAAGAGGTGAATACAGCATCTTCACTGTATGGACACTCCGGGACGGGTTCCAAATGACGTTGAGGGGTGGCTGGTGAATGCACTAGAGTCAATTCCGGGGTCCAGTTGGGACCCGCTGTCTAAAGTTAGTAATTAGAGCTCACGCTCTGGTTGAATGCCGAGCCTCCAAATTGGAAGTATCTAGGTTAACAGGTAAGTATCTACATAGGTAGAGAACCAATGCCAGTACGATCACTGAATCATTCGAAAATCTAATAATATCAACCAGCCCAAGCATAGCCGCATTCCCAATATTCAGATATCCTTTCCTCCCATCTCTCTCTCTCTCTCTCTCTCTCTCTCTCTTTCTCTCTCTCGCTAGGGGTCGAAGTCGTAGCCGTCCTAGTACACAGACGTGGTTGCCCGCCCCAATTGATCAGGTTGAAGCCAGAAAAACCAAGGCCCAATATTCAAACCTCCAAAAATGCCGAGCATAAGGTTCTCCCCCTACGCTCCGCGCCGGCGGCGATCCGCCCGGCTGGTCTTGGTCTGGATGGCCGTGCTCTTCTTCGTCCTTTTCATCACATATTACCTCAAGACGCGGCAGCAAGCGACAGCGCTGTCGGAGCCGCTGGCAGAGGACATACTCATGCGCGGCAAGGCGGCCGGCGGGGAGGCGCTGCGCAACAAGATTCGGCCGCCCAAGGCGAATCCTGACATGGGCCAATAAAATGCCCCTAGGGAAGGGTTGGATGCTAGCCGGTCAGCTAGCACAACAGGACAAAGGCCTTGTGCTCTGAGTGGCATGCAAACAATGGCGGGCTTTGTGGCTGTAGGGGGGGCAAACAAACTCCCCTTACATAAGGGGTTTGGCGAGGAGCCATAGTCACATTCCATTCTCATAAAAGAAGCCGGCAACTGAGCAAAATCTGTCTTGTTTCGTGGTCATAATTCACGCCAATCTAATATACTCCATGCCATTTCATTCCATTTCTCATTCCGTTTCTGCTATATCATACGCCTCGTGACAACAGAGATAGCAGCAACTGCGGTCGTCTGCCCAACTAGCGTCTTCTCATGGGGAAGGTGCGAAGCTCACAGGATTTAGATAAGTCCGCTCTTGATAGCCCGATCCATCCGCTCCAGATGGTCATCGACCATCTTGCTGTGTCTCTGCTTGTCTTCCTCCCTCTTTTCATCCTTATCCGTCTTCTGTATCTCGCCATCACTGCTGCTCTTCGGCTTGCTGTCCCCCATCGACTGGACGGGAGTCTCGGGCTGTTCGCCGTGGCCGGAGCGAGAAGGCTCGGGGCTGCGGAACTCTTGACTGGATGAAGACATCTTGGTTCTTGGTTTGGTGCAGGATAGATAGTGGTGTTTTCTTGTGTGTGTGTGTGTGTGTGTGTGTGATCTGCGTGGACTTTGAGATTTGGGTTGAGTTGGTTCGTGGATGGCAAATGGTTGAATGAGTCCAGATTCGGTAGCAGCTTCTTCCATCTTCTGATGCTTTTATTGCCTGGGAATACATGTAACATTGTGGTTGTTATTCGAGCATTCACATGTGGTGTCCAAAAGAACCCCACCACCATCGTTTGGTGAACATTCATGAACCTGGCAATCACTTCATTTGTCTCCCATCGTCCTCCTTATTACTCGAGTTTGGTTTTGGAGTGAATGATCGATGCTTGTGCCAGAGTCAAGCTAGCTAGTAGAGAACAGGACCGGTAAGATTGAGATATTGATTCCAGGTAGTCAGTCATATCATTGCGAAAATATACATACACATCCAGTCGAGTACCAGCGATACCGCGAGGTGACCAAACTGGATGCTTTGGCCACCTGCCTTTTTAAAGAACGAATGGGTATAACAATTGCTCGACTATGCTACGATCTTGTATCTTCCCTCTCTACATCCATCCATCCATCCTTCCTGTTTCCAACTATGTAAACTTCTCCGACCCCCCTGTTGCTGCACCACCTGGCGCGCCAGTTGTGGGCACTGCCGTCTTCGAGGACGAGCGACCGTGACCCGCCGCGGTGGCCGCCGCCGACTCGCTGAGCCCGTTCTGGGTGTCCCAGATGCGCAAGGCCGTCATGACGGCCATGACGGTCCAGCGGGTGCCCATCTCACCCGTGGCGCCGCTCCCCAGAAACTTGAACTTGACCACCTTGCTGGTGCTCCAGCCAGAGACCTCGGCGAAGACGGCCACGACCTCCTTGCCGTCGCTTGATGCGCCCTGGTCACGGGCCCGGCGCGTGCCGCCCACGCCGTCGGCCTCGCTGTGGATGCGCACGAGCTTCCAGCCGCTGTTGAGGCGGTCGAGCGCCTTCACCTCGCTGCCGCGCGAGTGGCGCCACTCGAACCGCTCGCGGGTCCACTGTTCGGACGCCTTATCGACGTCCTTCTGGTCGCTGTCGTCGTGGCCGGTAATGGCGCCGAGAGCACCTCGCTGCACCTCGAGGGAGAAGGCGTAGCCCGCGCCCGAGATGGTCACGTGCGTCTCGAGAGGCTCCTCAGTAGTAGGCCTGCCGAAGTTGGGCAGGGCGGGCAGGGTGATGATGGAGGCCTTGCCGGTGATCTTGTTGGCGAAGGTCTCCTCGCCGGGCTCCTTGTCGGCCGTGGCGAGGGCGGGCGCTGCGGGGTCGGGCCCGTTGTGGAGCACGAGGCTCGGGTTGCCAGAGACGCCCGAGTGGATGGTTAGCGTGTAGAGGGGTTCCGAGTCGTGTTCGCCCAGATTGTAAACGAGCGACCGGCCGGATTTGGACTTTTGGTGGTACAGGTTGAAGGCGGCCGGGAATTGGCGGTATGGTGTGGTGGCAGGAGCAGGAGGCGGCACCTTTTGGGCGGCAGCGGACACGGCGGAGGTCGGGCGCGATGATGATGATGATGCTTTGTTGCCCTCACCTTCAGTGTAGGGCGGAGGAGGGGCTTCCTCGCCCCCCGCAGCCGCAGCCGCAGCCTCAGCTTCTTCTGGCCGTCCCATGGCAAAACGAGTGTAGAAATGCAACAGTATTTCCGAGGTGGACTTGTGATATGGAAATCGGAAGAGAACGTGGCTATTGAGGTGTATACAAACCAAACAAGCACGTGCTTCAAGAAACAAAGCAAGTATAAATTAGGGGCGCGAGGTGCCGGTACTTGGTGATTTATGCAGTTGGGCAGATTAGTTCCTGAAAAATCAAGCTAGGTGAGGTTAAGTGATTGGAAGTACATGAGGAGAGGAGGGAGGAGCCCAACCTAAGCGCTTGGCGCCTTGATTTCGTGAACCCACTGCCCAGTTCATTCATCTATCTCCAACATGAATCCAAGATATGCGTCATTGCCTAGACCCCAAAGAGACCCGAACAATTCAAAGCTACGAGCTGTCCATATTGCATCATTACCTTCGATTGAAGACACGCTTAGTGGTGTTACGTTACCGCTATTCAAAGTCACCACTCGCTACCTAATGCATTGAAACGCTTCACCCTGGGATACTTGCCCGAAAAGTACTTACCAAGTAATGTACTACATATGCAAATGCTTCCACCTGTTAAAATGGCAGCAGCCAGCATTTTTGGGTAGAGATGCAAGGAGGAGAGACTGCTACCGGCTGGGAATCCTGGCGTGGACAGAAAGGAAATCGGAAGCATGACTTCATGCTTCGTCTGATGCAGGAGAGAAAGGGGGAAGGGAAAAGGGAGACGGGCGATTGTCACAACACAAGTCATGTAAAAAATAGGCTCCAGGATCTTCACAGTTATTAATGTCAGCATTGAGTAAGAAACGTCAAAATAAGAATACAATTAAGGGATATGCACCTTTGAGAGCCCCTGGTGAAGCTATTGCAAGCGTACACCCGCCTCCTTTCGCTTCTTGGTTTGCTGAGCCGCTGCCGAGCTCATGCCCACGTTCTGGCTGGAGTCGAGGACGCTTTGGGATTCGCGGCGTTTCTCATCCTCGATCTTCTTCAAGTACTTGTCCGTCTTGCCCTTGCCGCTGCCCTTGCCGTGGAACTGATGACTTAGATGCTTGAATGCTTCCTTTTGGTCCAAAGAACGGCCGTGGTCGTCATGGTATTTCAGCTGCACGTTGGGTTTGTATCCCTTGTTGAACAGTTCGGCCATCTGTCTAGCAGTCTGTTGGTCGCGCATGTTGTTCTGTTGGCGAGCCCAGTCTTCCTTTTCACGTGCCGACATGCGGTCCAGCCTGCCGCTGGTACGATCACGCTCACGTTGGCTTCGTGCCTCGTGCTCGATCATCTGTTCTCGTCGCTTCTTGTCGGCCAAGAATTGTTGTTGCTGTCGGAGGTTGTCGTTCATCTCAGACGAGTTGCTGTCCTTTATGAGGTTACGTTCTCTCAACAGCTGCAAAGTAGAACCAAGGCCACTACCAACTCCGATCGTCTTCTCCTCGTCGACGCCTGCATCGGGTCCCTCTGCGGGGGCGGACGTCTCCCTCTGGCGGGCTTCGGCTTCATCTCTATCTATCATAGGCCTGTCTTCGTCAGACTCATCATCCATGGCCGTAACAGCTTCTGGATTCGGCGTCTTTGATTTTTGTTGTTTCCGGTCTTCGATGTCTTCCTTATTCAAGCCAGAGATGAATTTGGAGGTCTCGTCAATAACAAGGCCGCCTTGCTGCTCGCTCTGCTCGTCGTCTGCCCCTGGTGCCTCGGACTCTTCCTTCAGTTGCCGCGCAAGGTCTTCTGGACGAACACGCTTCCGCCTCTTCAGTGCCTCTCTCCTTTGCTTGGTAAGAGTAGCTTGGAGATCCTCGTCATCGGCGAGCGTCGTGTCCTCAACCTTCCGTTTTCTGCCAAAGGAAATAGCACCAGAATCGATATCCATTGACTGATCGTCTGCCACAGGAGCTGTAGGGAATATATCGTCTTCATCAAGAGGACGTTGCCTTGCCGACTTCTTCTTCTTCTTCGGCTTCTTCACTTTAACCTGGGATATATCTAAGTAGTCCGAGGAGGGTTGTTGCTCGTCTGCGAATAAATCTAGGTTGATTTGTTGGAGCTTGCGGTCCTGCGGCTGACCTGCTGCGACTTGCGCTTGGAAACTGGTGCCCTGGTCGTCGAGGGTAAACCGCTTTGCCTTCTTGCCGCTGATCTCTTCGTCGTAGTGCGCGAGAATACTCGTTTCGCCTGCCTCATCGGCAGCGAGGGGATCGTAAACCGCCTTCTTCTTTTTCAGGTCAAGACGTTCAGTGAGCTTTTCGCGGTCTCGGAGGTCGATGTTTTCGAGTTCGTCGCCCTCGTCATCATCTCCAATGATATTGGAGTCTTTCAGGGTGAGGACTTGCTCATCACCATCCTCGAATGCTGAGATCTCGTGCGCGACGCGAACGCCGGCGAGATCTTTGGACGTGTATTTGACTTGTGCGGCGGCAGCGGCTTCGGCAGCGGCCATCTCCTCCTCGAGCTTGCGCGCCTTCTCTATGCGCTTTTGTCGCTTCTTCTGGGTCATCAGCCAGGACTTGGCGTCGACGCCTTCGCCCTCATCTGGTTCGCCCAAACCTTTGCCCTCGAGCATCTCCGTCCGTTTTGCCGCATCGCGCGCCTTCTTGATGGCAGCGGCCTTCTCTTCGCGTCGTTTCTTGGCTGCTTCGGCATCTTGGACCTTCTTGAAGTTGTCGTAGGCAGCGGCCTCTCGAGTCTCTAGGGTGCTTGCCGGCTCCTCCTCTTCTCCGTCCGAATCAGCTTGCTCTTTGAATTGCGGACCAGCCGCGCCTGGGACCGGCAAGGGTGGCAAGCCCTGCTCCGCGCGAAGGCGGTTGAACTCGGCGATTTCCGCAGGATCCATACCCTAGATGAAGTAATGATGATGAATATGTAGGACTGGAAAACAATGATCGAGCCTGTCTGTTGAGGGTGGTCGTCGGTATTGTTGCGCCAATCGGTTGTTGCAAGTTACATTGCAGCAGCGCAGCCGACAAAACAGCAGCCTGGTCTTTGTCACCCACCCATTTCTGATTTGACCTTGCCTAACCTACGGAGTTAGACCTTACAGTACAAACTCAATCTTTTATGGGCCTATTCTCGGCAATTAGCCAATCAGCTTCAACAAAGCCTCTGCTTCTGCATGCTATCCAGCCCCTTACATAATCAACCACCCTTGCCCGCCCCACTTTCAGTCCTTTCCACTGGTTCAAATACTGCTTCTCCCATTCCTCGCTTCAGAAATTTTTCTTTTCCCTCTCATCACAAAACAAAATTCCGGATCTGTGTCTGACGGTCCCCTGGTTGTGCTTGCATGATTTCAGGGTCGACTGTCAGGCAGCTCGTATAACAGATGGAGCCATCACGCATTTCCATGATGTCTATTTCCTATCGACAGATCCCAGAACAGTTGGCCCCCCTCGCGCGAACGATCGCCTGCTTGCAGGCTGAGCGGGAGCAACAGGGGGGAGCACCAAGGGCGCAATATTCCAAGTCTGGACCGAAGAATCATTGATTCATGAGGGAGAGAAAAACCATTGCATGCCTACATTTCATCCAAGCAGTATTTTAAGATAAGTATCGTGCAATTATCGTACTAGACCAAGTAAACCCACCTTGAGATCATACAGAGGTTGCTACATGAAAAATCGGGAATCCACACTAATGCTTCCTCGATGCTACCCTGAAAAGTTGAGACCGTCAGCTGCCTGCCGAGTTATCGGCCCATTGTTCCAATAGCAACTTCATGATGTGATGGAAGCAAAAGTCAGGCATGATGTTGTTTGCTGATTGCTTATGTTGCACATGCTACTTGGATGGTGTTCAGAGGCCAATATCTCAACTTGAAGTGCGGAATAGGGCCGAGAGGCGGCGACTAGGATGTTTCCCAACGCCTGCTCCAGTGCCCCATGCTTTACACTCAAGACTACGAGGCACGATGTGATGCTGCTTGCGCAGGAGGGTGTAGTAAATCTCCGCGATGCATGAGATGACAAGACAAGCCTTGGTAAACTTGCCATCAAGCATTCCTTCCGTGTACCCAGTGAACTCACTCGGATTGCAATCAATTCATGGCGTACTTTGTTTATTTATATATTATAACCGTTCGTAATGGCAACATTCAATGGTCCTACCCGGATCTTTAGGTACCTAAGGTTACCCGGTATTCACAGAGATGCAATTCGATCGAAGCTATTCATATATGTGCCTACCTCAGGTGCGATGCCTACATCAAACCGACATGCTGTGGGTGGGTCAGCATGTGATTGATTGGGGAGAGTAGGGAAACACCGATGACGACGATAATGGTGTATGAATCAATATTACCTTGGTAAGAGCTAGCGGGTAAATCGTAAGTTTCAAAGTGGCACTCCCGCAACTCCCGCACCTGCCGGTTGGCCCCGTACAATGGGGAGTCGGACTTGGTGCTTTTGATGTAAGCTGCGGGTGAAGCGAGGAGAGGTGTAGTGACAGACACGTAGAGGTCGTGGTTTGAGACATCAAACCTCATGTTGAATGAGGCCTAGGCCGTCTGGGTCGTCCAGGACCTGCCTTCCATGCTTTCATTTCTATTCTACGCCTCTCGGCGGCGTAGCAATACCTCTTGCCTAAGCGAGCCGTGCCTGCCGGCGTTGCTCGTTTATCTCTGTCAGGGCAGGCCAGGGCATGGGAAGCTGCCCTCGGGCCTGGTTCCGCTAGCAGGAAGCTGCAAACCTTGAATGTTGCAGTGTGGACAGAAAAGTGTCCTAAGGCGAATGAATCCGGGCATCAAGTCGCCATTTAGTATCATTAGTCTATGCAGTATATATGCAGTATATATGCAGTCTAGAGAGTCTAGTAGTAGGGAGTCTAGGGAGTTCAGGGGCGCGGGTGGCCAGACTGTGGGGTTCTAGAAAGTGTGTGTTGTGTGTGCGTGTGTTGCGTGTAGGTACATTAGTGGAAGAGTGGCAGAGTGGCAGCGTGGTAGCTGCCCCCCTACGTGCCTTTCCCCGCAACGACTCCCCACATCTTCAAGCGCTGGAAATCCGGGGGACGACTTCCTTTCTGGGATATGCCGTGTGTGTGTGCAAGACGGCTACAAGCTACCATCCCTGAGCCACGTTGACCCTCCCGGCCCGACTAGGCATTGCGCATGACCCTTTACTATTTCACAACTTGTACGACACTCCGACTACAACTCCGCCGCCATAGCCTCAGGGTCAACGTCCGTACCGGTAGCATCCCGCCAGGAGGGAATAGCATCATCCGTCACGACACCACCAGCTAGCCTGCTTGATAACGACAGCCTCCAACCTCCCTCCCCCCACGATACCAACACGCTTTGTCTAGCTACCTAATACGGTAAGGAGGGTGGCCTCAGCTCTGCCGTTGCGAGAGTCGAGCGTTGCCGGACTAGCTTACGTAGAGTCGGCCCTTTGTTCTACACTGGTAGACAGCACCAAGCAAGGCATATCGCCGTGTTTGCTTTCTCACGATGCTGGTTTGAGTGTGCAGGTTCGAGTATATAAACCGTCATGGATCTGGCACAACAAGGTGTTCTTGCTGTCTCATCAAGCAGCAACACCTCCTTCTTCGAGCCCATCATGCATCCCATCAGCTCCCTTCTCCTGCTGGGCACACTTGCCTTCCAGGCAGTCCTTGGCCGCCCGAACTCCTTGTTGAGCGAGCGTGATATCATCAAGAGAGATGTTGATTCCTTCTTTGCTACTGAGGTACCCTTCGCTCTCGCCCAGGTCAAGTGCAACATCGCCTCTGGGTGCAACGCCGGAGGAGTCGCCTCGGGTTTGGTCATCGCATCTCCCTCCAAGAGTGACCCTGACTGTAAGTCTTCGCATCACTTTTAAGCTTCCACTTGGCGTCGAGGTGCTAATAAAGCTATAGACTTTTATCACTGGACCAGAGACGCTGCCCTCACCTTCAGGGCGCTCGTTGACAGATTCGTGAATGAATACGATGCCGACTTGCAGACACTGATCCAGAACTGTAAGCATAGCCAGCCCCTTGCCTCATTCTCTACATGGCTTCCATGCCATTCCATACGGTTGTGGTATAGGATTCCACTGGTCATGCCTATAACTGACTTGGCATATCTTTAGACATCACTTCACAAGCCAAGATGCAAACCGTTCAGAACCCTTCCGGATCTTTCTCCGATGGTAGAGGACTTGGTGAGCCTAAGTTCATGGCCGATGGAAGCCAGTTCACTGGCAATTGGGGTCGACCACAGCGCGACGGCCCTCCCCTTCGTGCTCTCACCCTGATAACGTATTCCAAGTGGCTGGTCAAGAACGGCTATCAGTCCACCGCTAAGGATCTCGTTTGGCCTGTGATAAAAAACGATCTCGCATATACCGCCCAATACTGGAATCAAACTGGATTCGATCTGTGGGAAGAGGTGAACGGAAGCTCATTCTTCACCATTGCAGCTTCACACCGAGCTTTGGTCGAGGGAAGCAACCTGGCTAAGACCTTGGGAACCTCGTGCAGCGCTTGTGACAGCATTGCGCCCCAGGTCCTTTGCTTCCAGCAGACGTTCTGGAATTCACAGTACGCCGTGGCCAACATCAACGTTAACAACGGCAGATCTGGCAAGGACACCAACGTGTTTATTTCAACCAATGAAGGTTTTGACCCTTCACTGGGTTGTGACGCCACCACATTCCAGCCTTGCAGCGATCGTGCCCTTGCCAGCCACAAAGTTGTTGTCGACTCTTTCCGTTCCATTTACGGCATCAACTCGGGCATTGGTAAAGGTCAAGGTGTCGCTGTTGGTCGCTATCCCGAGGATACCTACTACAACGGTAACCCGTAAGTTCTCCCCGTCTTATCCCGTTACTGTCATACGTATACTTATAATGCATCAGGTGGTACATGCACACTTTGGCCGCAGCCGAGCAGCTTTACAACTCTCTGTATGTTTGGAAGAGCCAGGGTAAAATTGTCGTCACCTCTACATCATTGCCATTCTTCCAAGATCTTTCGAGCTCCGTGTCAACTGGCACTTACTCTTCGGATACGGCAACGTACAAGACGCTTTACGATGCGACCATGGCATACGCGGACAGTTTTGTCAACAACGTTGCCAAATACGCAGGGACGAATGGTGCTCTTGCAGAACAGTACGACCGAAACAATGGCAAGCCCTTGTCGGCCCGTGATTTGACTTGGAGCTACGCTGCTGTGCTCTCCGCAGCAGCTCGCCGAGCCGGCGTTGTGCCACTGGGTTGGGCTGATAGCAACTCTGCCGCGACCTCGGTCCCTGGAAACTGCTATGCTACATCTGTCATCGGTGCCTATAGTGCGGCACCCACTGGATCCTTCCCCGCTAGCCAAACACCAGGCAACGGAGCGCCTGTCACCTCGATCGCACCCACTTCCACACGTACCTCCGCCACCGCAGCCCCAACGAGCACAGCCTGTACACCTGCGACTTCTGTGTCTGTCAACTTCAGCGCTCGCAAGACGACTTCATTCGGCCAGACAGTGAAGATCAGCGGAAACATCCCAGCACTTGGAAACTGGGATACCAGCAAGGCTGTTGCCTTGGGCGCTTCTCAATACACTGCCGGCAACCCCGTCTGGTCTGGCTCCATCACCTTAGCAGCGGGGCAAGCCTTGCAATACAAGTACATCGTTGTCAACACCGATGGATCAGTGAACTGGGAGGCCGACCCGAACCGTGCCTATACCGTACCTAAGGGGTGCGCAACTCAGACCACGAAGAATGACACTTGGCAGTAGGACTTCCAAGAAGCTACCATTGGTCGAAGAATGCGTTTATTGCATTCTATTTATTGACACAGAGCCGTAGAGCCATACGTGCATGCCTACGCCTGGTGGGTGCCTAATCTTCTTCTGGCAATATCTTTGTTAGATGGTCTTTCGGAGAGCTATTGCCACAGCAGTTGATACATTTAGAAGGGTGGGGTGGGTGTATCATATTTTATACTCGGAGTGGAGTGGAAAATGAAGTTGGGTAGTTTTGGTCGATAAACAGGGGGTTTAGTGGACATATCATGTACTTGGGTTCAACATTTCGATGACGAGCCGGGGATATTTTGTCGGTTTCCCTCGTCATAATTAAATACAATGAGATGACCACAGTACCGGCAGCGTAGGATTCTGACTATAATTGCCATGAGAAGGCTAAAAGTCCCTATTGCCTAAGAAGTTTCAACTTCCTTTGCCAAAGCGGCCCAGCTGCTGTATCAAGGTATTCACAGTCCATTCGAACGTAGTCTCCATGTCCACATCCAAGCCTCGACCTCGCTGTGCCAGGATCCCCTTGTCCTCCAGCACAGCCCCATCCAGCTCTCCTTCGACATCCCCTTTCTTGAACAGCCAGGCGTGCGACTCAGCGTAGTTGGGCCACACGATCTTGTCGACGTAATCCGGAGGGTCCTTCCAGAAGCCCTCGAGCGTCACATAGCCGTCGCGCGCCTCGCGACGCTGCGTCGCCTTGGCCTTGCTGACAAGCAGGAACATCTTGACGTCGAGCTGGTCCATGACCTCCTGCATCTCGCGCGAGTAGAGCAGGAATCCGTCGAGCAGACATATTTTGAGACCTTGGCCTTGCTGCGACGCGAGTAGCACGTCGTGGCCCGGCTGGCCCGGCTGGGTCCAGGCTTCCACCTTCTTCCGCATCTCTTCCCGCTTGGCGTCTGATACAGGACATTGGCCTACCGAATTCTTGTCCTCCTTGGAATCGACGAAGGGCTGTAGTCCGGGAGTCACGCGAGGTTAGTAGTTTGCATTTGCGACAGGCCAGGTAACAAACATGACCGATTTCAAGCAGCTTCAGACTCAGGAGGAGAGGGGAATGAGGAGCAGGAAAAGCAATAGTAGTTAGAAGGATGCTGAACGACCTTTGTACCGTGATCGGTGCGGGACGTGTGCTTCTGGTTCTGCATGGGACTAACCGGGAAGGTGGCGTGCTGCCGGATGTACGACAGGGCCTTAGCCATGCCGGGGATGTCGATGGCGGCGGCGCAGTCCCAGTCCAGGAGGCCGTCTCGCATGGGGAGCCTGCGTGGCGGGGTGGTTTATGTAAGTCGGGTACTCAATATAAGATATATATAAATATATCGCCCTCGGCCCGCATTCTCCTCCTCCTTCTCTCACACCCAAACTAGGAGAGTAGGAGCGATATAATGTAGATAGGAAAAGGTGTGAAAATAACGAAAGGCAAAAAGAAGAAAACAACATACTCAGACTCGGCTTTGTAAAAATCATCTTCGTGCAAGATGAAGGTGTTAGGGAAGATGTCGCGGAGTAGGCGAGCCAGGGTCGTCTTGCCGCTCGACGATGCCCCGCTGATGCCGACGATGACGGCCTTTCGATCTGCCATGGCCGTCTTTTCTCGACTGTGATGCCAGCAGACAAGAATGCGATGGGAAGGAAAGCTATCCGTTGTTGCTGCTGTCCAGACCAGTAATATGTTTCCGTCTTACTTGGACTGGTGGTTCTATGGTGTAAGTAGGAAGACCACTCACTATCAGATCGATCATCCGGCAGGCGTTATTTTAGTGAAGTGAAGAGCATGGTGAGACCGACCCACTTTATACCGGGGTGCTCTTTGGGCCGGCACCTTCCACTGCGAAAGCCTGAAGTCACCCCAGACCAGACCAGGACGTGTTTCTCGGGAGATCGACGAGGGAAAAGAACATGATGAGACTTGTACATAAGCCAAGCCGCAGTTTGAGCTTAGAAATGAAATCGAATGGGCGGGCTCATTTGAACTCTATTCATCATAGCTGTTCCTACGTTTGTCGCCTAGGTGGTGCAACTTCATCAGATTTACAGTCACGCACGGCGTATGTGGTGTAGATGGCGCTGATCTATCATTGAAACCCATTCACATTTGTAGTAGATGTACTGTTCTCCTGATCCCCCTTTATGGCCCCCAGGGCGTACAATCTTTTTCTCTCTACCATAAGCGAGCCCATTTTCCACGACATAATAAATGACAAGACGCTCACTACCTGTACCTGAAGGAAACCGAAACCCCAAAGCCAACCTATTCTATGAAATGCAATGGCATGAATCTATTTTCCATACTTCGCGATTAATTTCTTCATGATTGACATGGCTCCGCCCCGATAACCACCTCCAAACATGGCCCAGTGATTGAGATGGTGATATCTATTCACAGGGTTTCGTATCATCAGCAACGGTTTTCTCCGGTGATCAGTGTCAGTGTTTACATGTTTACTCACAGTTCGTAAAGGGCAACCCGGTCGTCCCACTCTTCCTTCGGCTCAGACTTGGGCACAATCTTGAGGTACTCGGTCCAGAAGGCCGAGTTGAACCCGCCGAACATCTTCATGTCGCCGATCTCGTACTCGGAGTGTCCGTAGACAGCCGAGGCGTCGAACACGACCTCCTCGGCGCCGCCCTGGCCGTCGATCCGGCCGCGGCCGTGATTGCCGCTCCACAGGTCGCCGTGGATAATGACGGGCCGGACCCCCTTAAGGTGGTCGTCACCCAGCAGGCGCGGCACGACGACGCTGGCCGTCTTCTCGACCGCGGTGGCGAGCTCCTTGTCGGCGCCGTTGGCCTTGACACCCGCCTTCAGGATGCCGCGGAGCCGGTTGTCGGCGTAGAACTCGGCCCACGAAGCCTTCCAGGAGTTGTCCTGCGGCGTGGAGCCGCAGCACGTTGTCACGGGGAACCCGAACATGGGCTGGTCGTAGCCCTCAGGGATGGGGGCGGCCGTCGTGTGCAGCTTGCCTAGCTTCTGCGCCAGCGATTGGCCGGAGCCACCCGTAGCCGACGAGCCGAGCTCGAGAAAGTCTGTGGCCATGAAGAACTTGCCAGGCGCGTCCCTCAAAGCGCCATGGGCGTGGGACTTGGGGCAGAAATTGGGAACGGCTTCGTTGATAGCGTTGAGTGATGCATGCTCTCCCTTGAACATGAGCTCGGCCTCGGCACCAACGCCGGTCTTGACGAAATAATCCTTGGTCTTGTTCACGTCGTCTTTCCCATCGCTGTTGGCATTGTTGCCGCTGCCGCGAGTACCGGTGAGCTTGAAGGTAGAGGAGAAGCCCGAGCCTCCGTGCGGCGCGATTTGGGTGCTTGCTGGGTCAAGAGCCAGAGCCTCAAGGATAGCGGGATCAACACCGGCACCCATATTTGGCTCCAAGTTTGTAAAGCGGTGGCCGTCCTGTGTTGTGAGCAACAATCGGGTTCATTATTAATATCGTCTGGTGATTCGGAAGATGGCCTAATGGCTACGCGGAGAAGAAGAGGTTGAGGGAGACAGACGAAAACTCACATGTGAAGCTAGAGATTACTCACGTTCTAGTACGATTGTTCAGTGTGAAAAACAATTATGTTCGACGCTGAAGGTAGAACACAAAAATAGGAAAGATATCAAAAGATTGTGTTTCTTTTCTTTTTTCCCCCCGGCAAATGAGGCTGAAAACAGGAAAGTCGGGAAGGATTTCCAAAGAGCTAGAACGGGGAAGAGGATCTATGATTGATGCGAGATGCTGCGGGACGGATGACGGATCAGGGATTAGGCCATTGGGGGTGGGATAAATTGATAGGGGGGCAATTCGTTCGATGGCGGAAAAGGCACGATAATCGTATGTATTCTGGTATCAGATTTGTGGGAATTGGTTGATGTAACTCTGTAACTCTGCGTTGCACCGGACACCGACCTCCCAAAACCTGCCGGCAATTGGGGAGCTTTGGAACTGAAATGACGCGAAACAATGTGACGTAAAGTTGCAGCGATTGTTTCGTCGGAGCTGTCTCCGGCATTTTAGCGGATCGGGTCGGCATGTCGGACTTGCTGTTGCTTCTGGTCGTACCTAATCTTCGGCCTGCATAGGTTACTGCATCATCCATCGAACGAGGCGATCATCACCATGATCACCACCTATTTCTCGGCTCCGGTCTGCTTTTCGCCACATTTGGTGAGCTGATCTCGCAAGACTGGCAGACTGGGGGGGTCCTGTGTGTAATGCCTCGTAAGTACCTAGCTAAGATAGACAGATATGAACTAGACAGATCCGACAGTGGTATCGCGGCTATCCTTCTAGAAATGACCTCGTGGTTCAACGCTTTCGTGCTCGCTCGCTCATGCCAGGTGCGCCATACTCCCATACCCAGATTGCCCCTGGTGCCAAACATCTGCCAATATTTGAATCTATACCGGTTCCCAT
This sequence comes from Apiospora malaysiana, assembly GCA_006508115.1. Classification (NCBI taxonomy): domain Eukaryota; kingdom Fungi; phylum Ascomycota; class Sordariomycetes; order Amphisphaeriales; family Apiosporaceae; genus Apiospora; species Apiospora malaysiana. The sequence continues at coordinate 4,749,624 of QUSE01000010.1, forward strand.
CAAAGACCGAAAAACGAGCCGCTTGAAACTGACAGCGCCAGTGGTAGCGGTGGAAAATCATTTTTCGGACAAGCGGAGAGGCACAGCATCCGAGGCCGTGCTTTCAATGCTCAGCCGCCGCCTCTGCCATACTTTGGTGGCTTCTTTCTTCTCGTACCAATGTTTCTTCGGCGACGATGACTTGGGCTTAGGCACTTTTGGCTTTGGCTACCTGAGTATTAATACCATTTTTCGGTCTTTCTAATGGTGTATAGTGTGGAGGTTTACTTACAGGAGGGTGGCCGATGCCTTCCCAGCATAACGAACATGGGCAGATTGGGGGAGCCATGACTAGGCAGTCCGTCTCGACAAACGAACCAATTAACTATCCCGTCAAAATGAAAGTCCATAGTTAGAGACGATCCCGAAGCCGCCAGTCACTTACCTTATATATATTTATATATTTTCCAGAGCTTGATTATTATCGCCTATCCAATGCTATCTACGCAACCCTAGGGACAACGGAGATGTTTCGGACTTCGGTTGGCGTGCTACTAGTAATAGGTCTCGACCGCACCATTTAATATGCGGCAAGCCACAGAATGACCGACACTGCACCGACTAGGTACAGCGGTGACCAGAGATAAGTACAGCAAAGATAGCTGGATCAACGGAAAAGAAATAAAAAAAGCCCCAAGAAAGCAGCTAGGACGACGGGAGGTTCATGCAAGGCATGGCTGTCTATCAGTCTCCATAGTAGCCAAGGAGGGCACCAAGGCGGTGTTTATATACACCGTTATCAATGTCGTGATCGTCCGCAAGGCTGCCCGACTGAGCATATACTCCTGCAGACATCACGGTGAATATCAAGGTTGAGAGTCAGCTGGAACTGCCGAGAGAGCTGACTGGGGGCCAAACATAGTAGTCACTCAAGAACACGCCTGTTCTTGCATGCCCCCGAGAACTCCCAACGTGCATATAGCACTGATGATACTAATTCGAGTAAACCATTCGCGACCCCCAATCATACAGTGTCACCATCGCGTGTGTAAGTGTGTGTGGGATCTGTCTATGGCGGGGATACGGCTGAGAAAAAGAGAGCCTGCTTGCCCAAGCTTTGCCATGATTGGGGGTTTGCCAAGGCCAGACGGCAGTAGCCAGACCAATGGGAACAGAGCCCTACCCTGGCTAGACAAGTGCCTCTCAGAATAGTACTGCGAACATAACATCAGCTCTATAGTTCCCGTCCAGAAGGCAATTGGTGGCTCGCAAACCGTGGCACACAGAACATGCGGTTGCCCTGTCGATTGTCGCCCAGCTGCATGAGATATTGGGTAACTGATAGTCATGACAGGCGACCCCAACTATTCGAGGGAGGGTTGCATTGCATTGGCAGGCAAACAGGCCCTCCCTCTTCCCGCAATGCATGCTTTGACAGTAGGCGCAGCCAACAGCAGACGGTAACACGATATCATGGGAATGCACTGTCAACGAACACGGGAAGTGAGGCTGAGCTCCGTCACGTCGCCGAAATGGGGGCCGGGTTGACACCTTCATACGCGCTATTGTCGTGAGCATTTTGACGGTCAACTGACTGATGCATCTTCATGGTATTACCTTTTATTTGGTTTCTCTCCTTCTTGACTGTTACCAATCTGTCAGCGTGACTTTCGACGGAGTAGGTGTCCAGGATCCGGTCCCTGGGTTCCTCTATCCGACGCAGAGCCGAGGGGCTGCAGAGGTTTTGACTTGGGGGCCAGAGAACATTATCGATCTGATACACTATCAGTGACTGCCCTGTCCAAGTAATATAAATCGATACTGGAAATGGAAGCGTCCTTGCTGGGCGGGTGCTGATCTCCAACAAGATTGTTCCCTTCTTTATGTGCAGAGTGTTCAGGGAGGGTACCATCAAAAGAGGGCGATAGGATGCAATATAGTCGTCATCCAGCAATCCCGAGAAAGAACAATAAGCCCTTAGCCAAGTTTGGTATATTGATGTGACTTAATACATGCACCAGGCTTGGGGAAACGGGTTGTAGGGGTCTTCTCAGCCTTACGGCACTTCACCGAATGTTGTGATGGGAGAAAACTTGTGTTGGAGACTTGTGCTGGGGCACACTCCGGGCCGGCCGAGGCAACTCCTGATTGAATGGCTGACCCCTCTTGTTTTAATGATATACTTGCGAACAATCAGTTTCATCTTCGAGAAGCTGGTAGGCCCTAACTTATGCGGTTGAATGCATAGGTTAGTGCGTTGAAAGTGTGATGAGACAAAAAGAGAACAAGAGAGAACCAACCCCCAAAAAGAAAAAAAAGTATGAAAAAATATGCCTCCAAAGGCAATCGAAAAAAAGTGACCGCAGAGGGAGTTGAACACCTCTTGCCTTTAAGTATATAACTAAGGATACTACCGCTAGGCTATATCGACCCGGTCAAAGGACTTCGGTGTCATTAGGGCTTATAAAGTCTCGTTGGGTGAATGAAGAGAATCCCTTGCCTTCCTGTGAGCTTGGTTGAGGGCGAACTCAAATCTTGGATGTCCAACCGGGAGTCGTCACGAAGGTTGGGCACGGCTCTTGAGATCGGAGCAGGTGACACTGAACTGATAGGGAATCGTCAATCGGCCGAGGACAAACGAATATTGATGATATCACGGGCACCTGTCCACAAGGTCTTGCTATCCACAATTGATTAGGGGAGAATGCTCTGGGAGATGAAGGGCGGAGATGCTGAGATTCGCGTATCATGAAGAATGATCAAGTGAGAGAGGTCTCTGTTGAAACTAGCAAAAACCCTCTAGTCTGGCTGTTCCTTGTTGGAACTATCTCGAGAAAGGTGGTGGCATCGCATACTTACCCAAGGCCCCAAGTAAGCAGTGTTCAAATCCAAAAGACGGGATTCATCGAGTTCCTATGCCTGAAATATTGTCTAGACAACAATGATCAAGGTGCGCAGGTTCCATTCACGGGCCCTCTGGAACCTGTGTGAGCAAATATCAAGTTTCTTTATCAACAATAGAGCGTATGCTTGATTCTTGATGCATGCCTAGAGATGACTCGAGTCTCATCCATCTCTGTTGTATAGATTGGGCAAGTATGTATTGATTTGCTCCTTACCCACAGAGACCATATCTGATTGTAGTTGCTCCCTGCCTCAGTCAACTCTACAGACAATCCATCCTCCATCTACACAAGCCATCTTGCTTGACCAAACTCTTCCTACGCTTCTCTTCATCTCACTAAACCTTTCCTTCCCTTCACAACTGAATCAGGAACCAAGAGCCCCACAAACTTCATCCTTTCTCGAGATTTCTCTTTGAAGAAGACGCAGTAAAGGCAACAAAACATCTCTAGTTCCTGAGCAGGAGTATAACCCACGCCCTTGCCGCAGTAGCAACATTCCACCATGGATCACCAGCAACCTCCTTCACCTACTTGCCACAAGAACGAGTGGCCTGTCTACCCAGAGCTCAAGTGGGGACACGAACTCTGCCCAAGCCCACGCCTGCGGCCCTTCGCCCCTTTCCGCAACTGCCAAAGGCCCATCCCGCCTCCTCACCGGAAGACGGCTGCCGAACTGGCCCATGAAGCACGCGAGAAGGCATGGGTAGAGCGTCAAATCTACCTCACCAACCTCCGTGGCCGCAATTCCTCAATCATATCAGACTCTGAAGAGTTCGAGTCGGAGCAGGAGGCACTGACCCCAGACGAGAGCTATAGTATGGCCATCAGAGAGTACTTGTCCTCGGCCCAGCAGTCATGGTCCACCTTCCTCTCAAAGGCTCGTGACCTAGTCTTCGACGGCTTGGACTTCCTCGCGGTGCTCATCAACTGGCTTTACCATCTTGTCATCATCCTGGCCATCATCATGTTCGTGGCTTCCGCGCTTCAAGACCCCCTCCAGCTACTCTTCAGAAAACTCGTGGCGTTGTTCCAGGGCGACGTTGAACCGGAAGAGGTTCGCTATGTGTTGGTACAGAACTACCGAAGCTGGTCAGTGGCACAGCAGTGCTGATGTTAGAGACGGCTGGATGTTTGAAGACGACGGAGGGTCAGAATCTCATTGCTTTTGCGTTGTGTAGAAAGTACATGTTTGCCTACGCAGACAGGCACATGGTGAGGCATATGGATTGTCAGTTGAGAAAATGAGACAGTTTAGTCACAAAGCGAATCTGACGGCAGAGCAACCACCATTAAATCAAGGGAGAGAACAGCGAGCAGTATCAGGGTATTCAATACAATTCATAGCGCACAATTGCAATTAGGAAAATCCAGATGCGATGCAACCCGACCATTGGCCGCCCAACTCTATTTGACAGCCGTCCTATCGCACAGCCGAATACGTGTCTGAAAAAGTTAGTACAGTATGGGTCCTAGTCTAGCCATCCTCATGTTTAGATACCCAGAGTGAACTCAACACCGACATCGATGTCACGCGCTGTAATTTGTATTAGCATTACCCATTAACGAGCAAAGGTTTGGTTGACTTACCCATCTTGACAACCTTGGAAAGCTGCACAGCCCGCTCAGCGGCGCTTTGGAGATCATCGATGGAGAAGATCTTCATGCCGGACTCCTCGATGAGCTTGTGAGCCTGCTCAACGTTGGTTCCCTGCAGACGAGCAATGATGGGAATCTTGAGGTCCAGAGTCTTCACAGTGTTGATGAGGCCGTGTGCAATGGCGTCACATCGCACAATACCACCGAAGATGTTGACGAAGACAGCGGAGACCTTGGCATCGCTGGTGATGAGCTCGAAAGCCTCCTTGATGGCGGCAGGGGTGGCACCGCCACCAACATCCAAGAAGTTGGCGGGCTGGCCGCCATTCAGCTTGATGATGTCCATGGTGGCCATGGCAAGACCGGCACCGTTGACGAGGCAGCCGATGTCACCATCGAGCTTGATGAAGTTGAGGCCGGACTCGGCGGCGCGGACCTCGTCGGCATCCTCCTGGGTAGTATCTCTCCATTCGAAGATGCTCTTCTGGCGGTAGTCAGCGTTGTCATCGAAGCCGAACTTGGCGTCCATGCACAGGACCTGGTGGTCCGAGGTCTCGGAAAGGGGGTTGATCTCGATCTGGGTGGCGTCCTTCTCGAGGAAGATCTGGTAGAGCTTCTGGATGGTGTCCTTGGCATCCTCGATGCACTGCTCGCTGAAGCCAAGCTTGGTGGCAATATCACGGGCCATCTCGTTGGTGACGCCGACGTTGATATCAATGTAGGTGGTGTTAATGGCATCGGGGTTCTCCTTGGCAACACCCTCGATATCCATACCACCCTGGGAAGAGGATACGATGACGGGGCCCTGGGAGGCACGGTCCATGAGGATGGCCAGGTAGAACTCGCGGCGGGCGAACTTGCGCTCGCAGATGTAGACGGAGTTGCAGAGGCGGCCAGCCGCTCCGGTCTGCTTGGTGACGAGCTTGTGGCCGATCATTTGGTCGGCGAACATCTTGGCCTCGGTAGGCGAGTAGATGACGCGGACACCTCCCTTCAGACCGTTGTCGAAGCTACCCTTTCCACGGCCACCAGCAAGGACCTGGGCCTTGATAACCATGTCGTCGTTTCCGATGTCCTTCGCAATCTGCTCGGCCTCGGCGGCGGATGTGGCGTTGGAGCCCTTGGGGACACCAATGCCATACTGTATCGGGGGACAAGGTTAGGAAGATGCGCTGAATGCAATTGGGGCCAGATTCAATGTTATCCGTACCTGTCGCAGGAGGTCGGCCGAGCGCCACTCGTGTATGCTCAGATTCCTTCGTTGTTGCTGAGCGATGCTGGGGAATCTAGCAGCCGAGGCCTGGGGCTATAGGGAGAGCAGGCGGATTAGCAATTGATCACATCGATATCATATCGAGCGGAAGGTAGATGCCGTTATCGTGCGGGATGCGATGGCATTGCTGATAGGCGTACGTACCTTGACTGAGCGAAGAGCTGTGGCAGCTCCTCGGCTACGGGCGAGCTTGAACATTTTGGAGGGTGGGAAGCTTGGCTTCTCTTTCAATCAAAGATATCACAAAATTGGAGGGGAGAGGAATTAGGGATGGCAGTTCGGAAGCGGGAAAAGAACAACGTCGTCGCCGTAGTTGTGATTTTTTCCTGGAGGTTGAATCTGATGGTAGCTCGTGATTGGATTTGACTGCACTACGCTGCACTATGCTATCATCTGCTAGTGGCTGTCGTGAAAATTGACTGCCCAGGTGCCCCGTGTTTTCAGTTGTTTGAGCTATTTGCTATATCGGGATTAACCGGTCAGCCACGAGGACTATTCGATTGGCGGATTGGCCTGCACCAAGCCAAAGCAGCTACAGTAACCTGCAACCACACTGCGAGATTGCAGCACGAGAGCCGCTAAGAGACCAGGTAGGCAAAGCCTGGTATGAAGAGCCTGTCGGGTCGGGCGTCTCAGGGAACAAACTTTCCCCGTCGACCGTCAGGCCGTCGCACTAAACGCTAACCCGTTGCAGCCAAGTGCCTCCAGTCCCACAATCCTGGGGTCATCGTAGATTCGTCACAGGAACTCAAGGTGTTGGCTTCAAATATGACTACGTATTCAAGTCCGTTAAGTACCTAATGCAGTATTGGTCCAACTACCGTAAAAAAACAACCATTCATCTTAACTTTCTCATCATCTGTAGGTCCGAAGTCAAATGTATTGAATGCATGAAGTACAAACCTCCATCGCCTATCTCCACATGTCAAATAATGATGGAAGTACACCACTTGGATGTTGGGCTGCATCTTACTGATGACGTCCGTTGCCAACAGGGAAAAAAAGCAATCTCCTAATGTATCCCGACATGTGTTTCGCGGTTGCGTAGTTCAACTTCCGTGCTTTCCGCGCCCTGCTACGATTGGCCATTGGACCGTCTTGCTAAATATGTGTTCCTATGCCTCGAAGCGCTTAGAGATAATCAGCGCAGCCCCGGCTGAAGAACCAGAACCTTGGTGAACCCGTGCTTGTCACTTCTCCTCATCATTGTTTAGACATATCAACCCCGGATGTATGGACGGCACGGTAGTATCATATCCACAGTTGCTTCGGATTCGGAAAAGGTCCAATCGCAAAGCCGGGAAATCTTGCGCCGTAATCTGTAAGCAAGGATCTGTGTCTTAGGTATGCACACTTGCTGATCTCGGCATTGCTGATGGCCTCCGCGGGCAACCGAGTCTGCGACGGAAGCACGTATGGATATAGCTGATACTGATATAAATATCTTTCTCAGCTTCCCCCAGTCTGAGAATGATAAAGTAAATCTGTCTGTTTCGTGGATTAAACGCTGCCGGTACTTCCGTATCGATTCCCTTGCCGGAGAAGCCGCGTCATTGCAGTCCGCACCCATATGAAAAGAGGACAACCACACATCACCAACACCAACGTGTGCTAGCCCCTGAATCAGAATCAGTCGACCATGTTCGGTTCCATCGTCTGGCCCACGGTCGCCAAGGTCGGATACTTGTTACTAAGCATCATCGCACTTCTGGTCTTCTGGTACGCATTTATACAAGTGCAAAGAATCGTGCGAATTCGGCGGCTAGGCGGCGTGCGAGCCTTCAATGTGGCTTCCAATCCTGTTTCCAGTCAGTTCTTCCCTCTGGTTACAGGGCGTGCTGTGGATCCTTATCTAATACACGATCATCAGTTTGGAGGCTGTTTAGTGAAGCAAATCACGCCCAAGGGGAAGATAAACTCTTGGATTTCTATACGGGGTTATTCAGCAAGGCGCCTTCAGGCAACCAGGACGTCTTTGAATTCGAACTACCCCCATCCAATCGTGCCATTGTCACCAGAGACCCGGATCACATAAAGACCATACTGACCACCAAGTTCGCCGAATTTGGAAAGGGGCCGACTTTCCACAAGCTTTGGCAACCGTTCTTGTATGTAGCAAGGCCCCCAGAGCCTGCCCAGTGCTCAGATGAAAGCTAACTATAATATTTTGTCCAGGGGAGATGGCATTTTCAGCACGGATGGGAAACTGTGGCATGGGAGCCGTTCCCTCATTAGGCCTATGTTTATGAAGGACAGAGTCAGCGACCTTGACAAATTCGAGCGCGGCGTCCAGGCCTTCATGGCCCAGTTGCCGAGCTCTGGTCAGACGGTGGAATTGATGGGTTTGCTCTATCGAGCTACACTGGACATCACGACGGAGTTCCTCCTAGGCCGCAGTGCTGGCAGCCTCGAGAAGTAAGTACATACCCTTCGCCATTTCGTTTTTGCCTCCGAATGCTTATTCACTATAGCCCTGAGGTGGCTTTCATCAAGGCCTTCGACCAGGTCCAGAGGACACAGATGCGTATAGCAATCATGTAGTAAGTCGACACCTATGCTTGTCTTATTGCATCGACGCATGACTGATCAAATTATCAGTCCATTCGATGGACTCATAGATCGCAAAGACTACTATCGTGGCATCAAGACTCTGGAGTCTTTCATCATGCCTTTCGTCGAAAAGACTCTGACCCTTTCGACCGAGGAACTGGAAGAGATCGGCAAATCAGATCAGCATTTCACATTTTTACATGGACTAGGTACGATTTCTAGGTTTTACTCTTGCCATATTCCAGTATGTTCTGGAAGGGTTGACCATGCGGCTCATTGTAGCATTGTCTGTCCTGTTCTCCCTTTTAAGGTATGCTTTATTGACTGGAAGAGCAATGCTGATATCGAGAGTCGAGTAGCCAACTTCACGCGAGATCCGAAAGTGATCCGTGATCAAATTATGGCAGTTCTCCTCGCTGGACGAGACACCACCGCCGGCACGCTGTCGTGGGCATTCTGTACGCCTACCCCTTTCCCCTATAGGCCCCACAGATAGGGCTTGGTGCCTATCAACGACGCCTTTATGTGATGAGCAACTACTCATACATACTCGATACTACAGATGAACTAGCAGCCTATCCCGAGAAATGGGCGCGGCTCCGTGATGAAGTGCTGTCAACGGTCGGGTCCCACAAAGCCCCAACGTATGATGACTTGAAGAACATGCGCTACTTGCGCTACACGCTCAACGAGACGCTGCGTCTTTACCCAGCCGTCCCCTACAATGTGCGGACCGCGCTGCAAGTGAGTACTCCCGCGAGGATTTCAAACTTCGAGCAACCATTGGCATTGAACAGTTCACAATATCCCCAGCGTACTGTTTTCTCGAGCTATCGCTGATGTGCCCTTTTGTCTCGGTGTACACTGACGCTCATTGATTATTCAAGGACACCACCTTACCTGGCGGGCCGGGCAGGTCCGACGTCGTGGTTCTGAAGGGTGATACTGTCTCCTACAGTCCATATATCATGCAGCGACGTCGGGACATCTACCCTCCGGTGACGGCCGAGTTTGCGGACCCCTTAACCTTCAGCCCGGAGCGGTGGTACAATTGGCAGCCCAAGGCATGGGAATTCGTCCCCTTCAACGGCGGCCCCAGGATCGTCAGTCATTTCCTTTGGTCTATACGTCCACCCACCTATCTCATTCCTCCTTTTCGTCACGCGTCCATCTGTGTGCATGTCTGAATGCGTGTACTAACAGTAGTCTGTGCTCGACGATAGTGTGTGGGACAAAACTTTGCCATGACGGAGATGGCTTACTTCAGTACGTCGGATCTATTCCCCTATCGCCTTCTCCTTCTCTCCGATTCTAGGCTCGGCAGATCGAATAAGATGTATGCAGCTAACCAAAAGTGCGACATGCAGTGGTCCGTATTTTGCAGAGATACGAACGGCTAGAATATCGCGGGGACTGGGCAGCACAACTTCACAAGGCCGATATCGTTGCGCGGCCCTCTCTAGGCGTCCCTGTCGCCTTATTCGAGGTCGGAGAGGGAGTAGTAGGAGGGGATCATGCGTGATGACGAGGCATAAGGACTGTCGTGGCACCCTCGCCTCCCCTCCCTATGTTGACGGAATAGCATGAAACAGACTAGAATGGAGATGGCGCTATTTTTGTCCACTACTCTCAGTCCCAAGGCTATGAGGCCATTAACCTATTGTCGATATGCATACACGCATTCATGCATGCTGCTTCAAGATCCCATCCGCTCCTCCAACGCAGATGCTGTCACTGGATGTGTTCTACAGCATAAACTGGGTGAGAAGTCTAATTGGCAATCCTGAAAGGAAGGTACTGCATTGCCCAATCATGTCCCATGCGCTACGCTGCGCGGAAACAGGCCTCATCAGCTGATCGACAGCAGTGCAGAGTGCAGTGGCAACGAGTGAAGAAAATTTGCCTGGCTGGCAGGTTGGCCGCAAACGTCCGGTGGCCAACGACGAGCAGAATTTTCCCATGACGTCCAAAAACAGCAATCCGCTCATTTGCCTGCGACGAGGAGGAGGGCTTGGTAGGCAATAGATAAGAGGCTACTCCGTAGTTTGGGCGCTTCTGGACTTCTGGACTTCTAGTCTTGGGGGGGGGGGGGGGGGGGGGGGGGGGGGGGGGGGGGGGGGGGGGGGGGGGGGGGGGGGGGGGGGGGGGGGGGGGGGGGGGGGGGGGGGGGGGGGGGGGGGGGGGGGGGGGGGGGGGGGGGGGGGGGGGGGGGGGGGGGGGGGGGGG
>QUSE01000010.1:4760299-4797095 GCA_006508115.1 Apiospora malaysiana
CCCCCCCCCCCCCCCCCCCTCCCCTTCGCCTCTCCTCCTGTGCGACCCGAGCGACTGAACTTGAGGGTGCTGCTGTACGCTGATACGCTGGAAAGTCTTGGGTTGGAGGCAAATCCATGTGTCTCTACCCATTGCCTAACTGCCTGAGACGCTTGGGTCTGCGGTTGAAGCCCGGAGAAGAAAACAAAAGGAGTTGCACCTGCGTCCGTTTCTACGTCCAGAACCAAAAAGACCTGTCACCTACCGCTGCCACGCCCTTCCCCTCCCCTCCTCGGATGTCAAACAAAACGCCTCTGCTTCATGGCGGGCGATTGCGTGAAGATGATGACGATGCGTGTATGTAAGTGTTTATTAATTTTCAGTGTGTGCCAAAGGAGGGGGGGGGGGCAACGGCCATTGTAGCACTCGACGTCTATGTACGCACGTCTGTCTCTATCTATCTGGTCTCCCCTGCCTGCCCTGCATTGCATCCACATCGTCAATCTGGCCTGAATCCATGGATCCTGAATCCTTCCTTGGCTGGCTCAAACACAGCACGAGAATAACATATCCAGTCGGGAGGATTGGGCATCGTATTTCTTCTGGCCTGTGTAAGCAGTAAGACAGACCTAGCTAGACCTCTAATTCCCTAATTCTCTCGGCGGTGAGATTGGGGACCAGGTGCTATGTCCCACCGCCGCCGCTCGTCAGATCATACATACCGACGGCGAAATGCGAAATGCGAAATCCCTCCTCAAGGTGTGAGTAAGCGGGCAAGGCAAGACTTTGCGTTACACTCGGGGCCGCCTAATAACTCGTCCAACTCCCGAGACTCGAGGTTCGAGTCTCAGTCCTGTCAGGCGTCACGCGCTCCAAATAAACAAAATAACAAGTTCGCTTGGCATCGGCTCCAGTAACAGCAAGAAGCGGCTTTATCTAAGACCTTGTTGTGTCCATCATCATCATCATCACTCAATGTGTTAATTTCCATATGTGTTCCAAGCCTCTGTCATTATACCTACCTAACACACAGACAGTGCCACATCTTGTATCATTCCGGCACTCAGCATTGACTGATAGATTTATGCGCTACGGACTACTGCTTGCCCCGAGAGCTTGGAAACTGATTGCTATCTACGGAGTAGCCAGGGTTGTGTTCGGCATAAGGACTATTTGTTTCATAAGAACCCATGATGATCTGACCCTGGCCCTGGTCAGCCCTGACATGATATTCCGGCTACTAGCCATTAAGCGAGCCCGCGACTTTGCTAGTCGAGTTCGGATCCTTGCGAGACCAGGAAAGCGATCCTCTCTCACGCAAGCAATATTCCTAGCTGCGGCCAACAAAACCACCTCCAGGGATCATTAGAAGCTGAAAAAAGCAATAATATCAACAACAACACATGCAGACCCAGGCCCCATCCAGGGGCGTCCTGAGATGGAGTTATTCCACGTTGGAACCGACGCCAGCCAAGCCCAGCCCAGCCCAGTCGCATGGGACACGCATTACCGCCCATGTGGTTGAAGGGCTCTCTCGGTTGCAGGGGCTGGGGCTGGGGCTGGGGCTGGGGGTTCATATCCAGCAAGCCACCAACTAAAGGCCGGGACCAATCTCTGAGACAGAGACTCATAAGCCGAAGGAGGAAGAAGCAAGGGAGTTACTTCCAGTAGGTAGTTGCGGAGAAAGTGAATGATTCCGACGCGAGGGTTGACGTGTGCGGGTAATCCTTCCCAGGAAGCAAGCAAGCAAATACTTCTTTTGTTCTGTCATGTGTGTGATCCAGGTGTTTCACCCCCGCGCGCACCCGCAAAGACAGCATGCCGTCCGTACCATCCTGTTGGGTGAGTTCGTTTCGCGTAGTATCGTAATGAGTGAATATACCAGCACCAGCGTAGGATCACCGCTGCGACTTGCAGTTGAGAGCAAACAACCTGAAAATCGATTTCTTTTGTGATGACCAATACCACTACCACCAATACTACCCATGCCGTGCCCACGGACAGGAGACATTGCCCTCGTGTATGGCTGGGTTGAGCCAATCATATCTCCTGATAAAGTTCCGGCAGCGACACAAACGTTCGATGCTGCAGTCACCCGCATGAAGGAGAGGTCATCGAAAGACGTGAATTAGGCCGAATCTAAGCGTTGCGTGATGTGTTCCTCATCATACCCTGAGCCTCACACAACGTATGCCCTATCAGCGGTATCCCGTTTTTGACGTCTCAGCTGGGCTTTCGAAAGCCACAACTTGATTTTCGGTACCCGCGAGCCCCTCGCCAGCGGCCGAATTTCTTTTCCTTCACGCCTTTCCAAGCGAGTGGGATGCAGATTTCCCCCAACTCAACCGGTGTAAGTAGAAGCAATATACAATACCACTTCCCTTTTCCATCATGATTCTAGCGTGCGGGCTTTCTTTGCTGCCCCTCCTGTTCTCACAAAAAAAAAAAAAAAGGGCGTGCTGGGTCGATATTTGGGTCGAAAACTAGAGCAAGGTACCGGCGACGTCAAACCAATAGATTTGCTGATGCGGTCTCTAATTTCGACGCCCTAAAAGCAGCGTGGCAGGGTTGTGGGATACTTGAACACCCATAACATGGTGCTTATCTTGCTGGCGGGTGTAGTGTGCAATATGGATGTTGGCCGCATGTTGCATAGTCGGCAAAGCTGAGTGGAACAAGTGAGCTGATTTCCAGAAAGAGCCTGCTGCATATTTGATAGGGACCTGCCTGGATTCCCCTTCAAGGGTGGTCGTATTTCGCCCCAGCCAAGACTGTGCCACCACCCAATGAGCAAGGGACAAATGCCGTAAGCACTTTTATTTCGGACAAGTCTGGGCCTCTTCCCTCTGTGGTGTAACGGGCCGAGACAGAAGGAGTCTGCGATATGCGCTCGACTTTGACAGTTGAGGTTGTGTCACATGACGAGTCGCCTTGATAAGGACCTCCGATGCCTCCCCCAACCAAAGTCGAGCAAACCAAGTAGTGCTTACTGACTAATTGTTCGCTTGGAGGAAGTTGTAGACAAATCCGGTAATGCGCGCGTACAACGTGGGTGGTGACCAAGAAGAGTGCGATAAGATCTTGATGATGGGCTTACACGCAACACCGGCAGCCCTTGTGAATGAAGGCTTTCCTATACGGGATGTCTCCGTTGTATAGTTGCCCAGATATCAGATCGCATTGGGAAGGATGCTCTACTGTAATTGGTATATTTCGGTCAGCAGCTCCGAGCCAATGGGCGAGTTGCTTCTGTCGCTACCAGGACGCTGCTGTCAGTAGCCGTGTCCGATCTTCCCATGTGGTTGTGGCAGAGAGGCGTCGATCTATTAACAGCCGCTGAAGAGAGCCATGCCATGATGATGATACTCATCCAACTTGAGCTGACTGGAGCTGTACTAGACCGAGTCAGGCACGCACGGCCTGGGCGGCTGAAGTGGCTCATGTGCGTGCGTGCAGAATGATAGTTGGTGGTAGGCTGGTAGGTTAGTCTGCCTGGGGCAGCTGTGGTCCGGGTAGTGGTAGTGGGATTAATTAAGCTGTAGCCTGCAGATCAGGCCGACCTTGATGGTGATTAGTGTGGAGAAAAAGGAGGAAACGTGGTCAGGTGCATCCCTCTGGTGTTCAGTTTCGCTGTGCTATTTCTTGGCTATTTTCTGCTTTTCTGTCTCAGTCGGCGTGGGTGGGAACCCACCACTGATAGCGTCGTACTGCTGTGTCGTCTGCGACTGGCTTCTTTTTCTATTTCTTTTTTTTCCCGGTATAGAATGAGAAAAATTAGGTCGCGGGCAAGCGAACAAAGAAAACAAATCAAAATCCCCACGATACTGTACCTTTCCTGGGGGATGGCCCAGCCAGCAGGGTGTTTGCATACATGTACCTACCTCACACGTAATGTATGCACGTACTTGCTGGCTCTACAACATAACGTTGGGTATTTACAGTATGTGAAGTACCTACCTACATACTTACATTACCCACCGCCAAGCGGCCAGAATGCGGGGTTGGACATGACGATGACGATTCGTCCAGTCGTCGCAAGCGAACAGAACTAGGTAATCTCCCCCAGTCTTGTCACTACTAGTTGCATAAGCCACCAATAGTCCTGCCTGCCTGCCTCTCGGATTCATGAGTCGTTGCAACGGACACTGGTGTTGTATCATGATTAATTAGGTCGAAGTGGTGCGTGCAGTGGTAGGTGAGCGAGTATAGTATGTATGTTATCTGAATCATCAAGACATCCTCTCTCCACCATCCACCCGTCCATCCACCAGAACACAGTGCCGAAGGAAAGGCCATGTTCGAACGCGGCTCGGACTCGCCATGAGATACGTCTTGTGTCTTGTTGTGTCTTGCGTCTTGTGTCTTGCGTGCTTGGCTGGCTGGAGACTAACAGACGAGAGTCAGGCGCAAGTAAGCACAAAGATCCGCCAGAACGGATCGACCGTTGCCCGAAAAAGAATCATTCTCGGAAAACGAACCAATCAACTGCGCGGAAAGAATCCTTCGTTTAGTACCGACTTTTCTTGTCCATGTTCCAAATGTTCCAAATCTCACCAAGTCAAAGCGCAAGTCGACCCAGGATTCCAATTACTAGGGCCGAGACTATTGGCGGCTGACTGTACTATCAAACAACGACTAATTTCTGACGTCTAATGAACTAAGTAGGTAAGCTGGAGTTTCAATACCAGAAACGGTATTGGCAGCTGTGGTATGCCGGGAAACTCTTACATGTTGGAGGACTTGCTGGACTTAGAGATATTGCACCTCATTACTTGGCAACTCCGTCGCCAAGAGGCCCTTGGTAAACGTATAGGATTAGAATTATTCGTGTAGCAGCACAATGAAACGGCCAGGATCAGAGCTACGGTACAAGGGAGTTCTGGCCATTGGCTAAGCCAAATCTCAACAAGAACAGGATCCGGACTTGTCGGCATTCCGAATCTCAGGGGTAATACAACGGGATCAAGGCAAGTACTCGGCCGATACGGCGACGAACGGTAAGCGAGTCTGGTCATTTTTTGGAGGTCTTCGGGGCTGGAGTGAATCGAGAAAATCCTCCGCCGCCGTTCGCGTTCCTGGTAAGGATCATAAATGCCGTTGCAGCCGTAACGCAGTGGTGTGAGAAACCTTGTCGTCGGACGATGTTACATAAGCCTGGGGCCACAGTGAGGGGATGGACGACATGATTTCCTTCTTAAGACTCCCGTATATGTACCAACGTAGTATCAATGGCCATTTTACCTCTTTCATTTCTTGATTGCTATACCTGACAGCAACCACAACGTCTCCGAACCCCCGTGTAGCGTATATACTTGCTGGTAATCGTTGAGGACCAAAACCCGAGTCTCAAGTCACCTTGGTGGCGCCCTCCCCAGCTGTGTTGCTTGTATGTTATTGCCGTGATCGTCCGCCAAGTCCAAGATAGCTAGTAGGATTACCAGGGGCCCTTACAAGTCTGCGAGGCTCGACTAGCAATTCAGTACATACGGAAAAAAAAAAACTTGACCCTGTCCTTGGCGAACCCAACTGGAGAATAGACTCACGCCTCTCTGCCTCTTCTTACAAACTCGGACCGGGGGGCTTGGGGGATTTCGATATTAGACAGAACCTGGACAAAACGTCCTGACCTGCAGTATCTCAAGGGGGTTGAGGGCTCACCATGCCATCAACACCAAACCCTTTTCAGCACACTATCGTCGCGACAATATGCGGCACTGCTGCAAGCACTTCTAACTGCATGAACCACTGGTGGCGAATCGTGTCCTCTTACAGGCCTGGCTCCTAGAACTCATCGATCCAGACCACGTTTTGCATCCAAGTCACATACTCTCAGCTCACTCAAATACCAAGTCTCAACATAGTGAATTCAATCCGATTTTGCTACCCTAACGAGGGTCCTTAGTGGTATCCATGGCACATGCCAGCATGCGCCATTGACGCTCGCAATAAGGCCACTAGAGCACGCACTGACAGCAATCAAAGATATGCGTTCCCTGTCAAGTGGAGAGAGAGAGGGAGATGATACTACCATGGGGCGGAGCATAGACACACAAGACCGGGGTGGGCATCAAACGACATCTCGTTCGTCTTTTTTAGAAATAACCACCTAGGGTAGTTGCTTGCTGCAACGAATAGTTAGTGCTACCGCCTAGTAGCTAGCCCAGCGGTGGCTAGCTCTGTCGGTAGCGAGAGTGACTCATGGTGTGAGGGCGTTTACGGCGTGGATGAGTCGGGTTGTTGTTGCGCTGATGAATCACGGAACGTAGGTGGTATCTGACGATACAGGTACGGGGAGTAGTACGGTACTGCTTGCTTTCTCTTGGACGAACCTGACTCCCGCAAAATGCCGACCGTCTCCCTTCCCTTCCCGAGCTAATTCGGAGCGAGGAGGAATAGCATATGCCATATGGCGAATGAACCTGCACAGTGCCGGAGCTCTTGGCCAAATGGCCTCTATTTCCTTACAGTGCATATTCGCGAGGAGAGGTCGCCCCGAGATGGATGTCTTATGGGCAGCACTCCCCTAGAGTAGACATAACATCGCGATCGTGTCCCGGGAATTTGGTTTTGCTTTGAGACGTAGCCCGAGCACGAGACAGGTCTTCCCGAGGAGCTGGCTCGGGGGGTCTGATCGAGGCAGGCAGACTATTGTGTAGTGAACGAAAGGATGGCTGGGTGGTGGTGTATTTTGGTGAAGAAGAACACACACGGTAGACAGATACTGTAGATGGACGTCGGCGGTTGTCTTCCAAAGGTCGCCGACTCCGCTCATCACTGACTCCTCGCTGGATGTCTCATTGAAGGGATCAACCCTGAAAATACAGCAACCAGCAGACCCCGTAACCCCGCTAAGAACCCGAATGAGTGGACTGAACCACGGGCCGTCTATGGGTGAGCCCGTTCAGACTCATCTTCCTTCCGACCACAAACCCAATGTTCGATGTTTGTTAGGTTGGGATAATGGCATCGCCCTTACATGCCAGTATTGATGTACACCTACCATGTCGCAACGGCAGTCAAGGATCCGAACCTCGGGAGATGCTCGACGTCATGTACGAGCCACGTAGGCAGACAGGCAAGCTCACTCATCATGGACAATGTCGTTGAATACCATCTCATCTCATTGGCACCTGCCTGATCTTCAATCTAGAGCAGATAGCATATCGTTGCCTTGGGATTCTGGAGATGGGATTCAATTCCCGCATCATGGGGGGTTGTATGGGTCGTATCAATCAACTAAGCTGGGCGCGATGAGATATGGCTCGGCAATATGGATGATACTACTCAATGAGGCACCGATGACGTTCCAATCCGATAGATGAGTGGTGCGCTCGTAGCTCGTAGGTAGGCAGATAATAAAACATGCCCAATTCTCCAAGGTTACCACCTACTGGACTGGGTGAGCTCGGAGGTGGGGATGGCCGCCATGCATTCTGCGCGTGCGCATGCGCCGGGCTTCAGTGGGACCTCCTACGATAGCGAGCGTCGCAGACACAGACACGTACATCTTCCATCTTGTCTCTCGCATGGAAATGATGGATGACGATGGTAATCATTGGCGTCTATCTATTTGCGCTTCCATCCAACTAGCCAACCCCTTGTCTATCTGCTGGGCTTATCACCGGTCCTAGCGATCCTAGACCCCTACCCCAATGTGAGAAGGGTCGTTGCCGATATCACCACATGCAACCTATATAGTACCTAGTTCGCCATACATACCCAACCTAGCAAGCCGCTAACTTGTACACCATAATAGGTGATAGTATTGCCATATTGCAAATATCCGATGGTGCCTGGAGCTGAGTATGTTATTGCCGCCATAACCGCAAACACAGTCGCAAACAGAGTCCTATTGTTATGTTATGTTATGTGCAGCGCAGTGGTTGTCGCATGGCGTGCAAGTCTCCGCCATTGCCGTCATCTTGCACTTGCAAAGACGATACCGCCGCCTAAAAACGTAGGTCTGGAGAGATATGTCCCCACCAACACCCCGAAGGCTGTTGCGTTATTCGACAGTATCATGGTGGTTTCAGTGGAGAGTGATGATCATTCTCGGTACGATGGAGAACGAACTGCCTGCACATGCAGGAGGGCATCATGTAAGGTATGTCCCACTACTCCGTACTATGCAGTAGGTAGGTAGTCAAGTAATATAGAGCATCCATAGCACCGAGGCACACTGCACACTACACACACCACTCTCTACTCTCTACTATATCCGCTTATCAACCAACGTCTCGTCTCAAATTTGGAGCTGGATGATCCCTCAGCTGCACCGAGATCTAGCCAAGCCGGAGCCCCTCATTGGCCAAGACGTTATCTCTGGGGGCTTGATAGACCGAATTTGCGAGTATAATGGCGCAGCGCGGGCTCATTCACCTTTCGGTTGCTGCTGCCCAGCTGCCAGCCCTCTTCTGTCTCACATAGGTTTTCAGTACCCGCGACAACCCCGTGTCGTCTGCTTCTTTGACATCACTCGTACCACACACTATCCATCGCCGTCTCGATCGGGGATGATGGATCGGCTCCTTGGACTAAGTCCCATTGGCACTACCAAGAAGTATTAAACAATGGCCACCACCACCAGCACCAGCAGCACCCTCCGGAGGCTAGTCACTAAGTCTACTAGTGTGTCGATGGGAATCGTCCCACGATGATGTTGGTTTCTGTGGGTTCACGTAGGAAGAAGGGGTAGGGAAAGCGTCATGAAAGCCGAACGATCCAGGGTCCTGCATGGATAACCGTCGATTTGCTCCTGGAATCACGCCTCGTAGGCAACGCAAGGCGCGTCTGCGCCCCTCTCGCAACCCACCACATCGCTCACTAGCCTCCGCAGTATGCACACTCCGCAATGCATCGCTCCTTTCCTGTCCGATGATCATGGGAGTGTGATTGGAACATGTGGTCAGGTGGCGATGGGGAAGAGAGTAAGAGAGAGAACCAATCCCAGTAGTAGCACGGGGTTCGGGCATATGTGTGTGTGTGTGTGTGTGTGTGTGTGGCTCACCATCCATACAGATCGCCTACAGTTTGGCCGTCGCAGTCTTTGTACATGTTGAATATGCTTCATCAACGCCTTGGCAGAAAAGAGAGGAGACTAGTCACTAACCTACCTAGTCGTAGTGAGCCATACCTCATGCAGGCTATCGTTGGTGTGAAGAGATAGGCCTAGTACGCAAGTGAGGTTAGCGGGTGAGTGATGGGTGGTTTGAAGATTGCATCTCACAAAGCGAAGCAGGAAGAGGAGAGCATCTTGGCGTCCTGTATGCGTGTATGCCGGAAGAATCGAATCGGGCATGGTGGTTTCCCAGCTAGCCCACCTACCAGCTAGCGCTGCCGATGAAAATGTGGGGAAACGAACAGGAAGAGTCCGGGGTGACAGGCACCAGTTGCTTTCTTTTCGGGTTCTGCTGTCCAGTTCGTTCGTTCCCTTTACAGTATCCATCCTCCTACATGAAGCAACATCTATCGTCGGGTAGCACAGTACAGGGTGTCGTCACTGCCTGCCATTGGACAAAAGGAAAAGACGCAGAGGAGGCCGCACCCTTTTGCATATGTACCTCCTATCTTCTACTCCCTCTACTCCCTCTACTCTCGCTGTTTTGGGTAACCCGGGAGGACGCCTTGCCAATCACGATGCGTCCTGCTGGCCTCCCGAACGTCCATTGGATGCTCGGTGATAGGCCCCCAACGCCCCCAACGCAAGGTACAGCTTGACGAACATGGCATGCTCACAGTATGCAAGTCCAGAGGCAGGCAAGAGGGCTCCCTCCCGTTCCCTTCGCCCATACCTACGGCCTCTCACAATGGCATCATCATGAATGGACATGGAAACGCGACGGATCGCTCCCACGCGATGAGCCAGCATCCGTCTGAGTGGGGATTTTGTTTAAGGTTGCTGGGCAGACAAACGATCCCATAGCTATCACCTCGCGAAGTTTGCCTCCAATACCCGGCCTCATAGGCCACGTCGTGCAAAGCTATCACACCGAAGCCTGGGTATGCAGTTTGAAGAGCCAGGGCTGCTGCTGGTTCTGGGGGTTTATTCAGGTCGTACAAACGAGCCCGAAGCGAGGACGGAAATTGCCACGAGTTTCGAGGTTTCTGGCGAGAATGGACACTGATCTTGGTTCACATTCGTGATAATCGTACCAGATTCGGAATATCAGAATTGCTATGCACTAATAATCCACAGGTATGGTGTGATTGCATGTAGTTAATAGTTGGCTTCGCTGCATTGTGTCGTGCCCCCTTTAGACACCAGCCCAAGACTAGCAACCCTCTCCGTCCACGATTGGCGGGTAAACCACAATGGAATTGGACAGCCTACAGCCAGCCTACATGGCAGCGACCAGTGCATGTTGATCAATCACCGACCAGCGAACCGCTGCACTAGGCGTTGCACTGCTCGTACATACCGGAGTCGCCCAGCAAGAGACGACAGACAGAAATCCGCTCCAACCACTGCTTGCTACTATTCCGTAGGTTACTATGTATCCAGCATAACCCAAAGTCATGTCGGCCTCCCCAGCTCCCCCAACGATTAATCGATCATCAGGTGGTTCGCAATTGCTAGTTTCATGGCAAGATGCAATAGTTAATATCAGACCATCATTCAATTTGCCGCTGGGGTAGTGAGGAGAAACCCCCACGCTGTGAGCCGTCAGTCCACTTCCCATTTCCGTTCTGATCATACAGTTGTGGGACGAGCGGTTCCTCTGTAACCCTGTGTAGTGTGTGTGTAGTGGTGGTGGTGGTGGTGGTGGTGGTGGTGAGAAGTTACATGCAGGAGAGACAATGAAGTGCGCTGCAACCTGGAAGAGTACTCCAGGAAACACACCGGGCAGCTAGCTATGTATGGTATTCATTCGGAGGCACCGCTGCCTGTGTATCTCCTTTCTTCAGCGTGAATGCGGCCTTTTCTCTCTTTGGACGGAAAGCCAAAAAGCAAGAAAGCCAATATATCGAAAGCAGTCACTTTTTACTAGTGATTCACACAGAAACGGCACGGTATCGTCCCAAGGCGTGCAGTGAGTGCACAGAGGCACGAGAGGCATGAGAGGCACGTACGTACAACATCCACAGTTCAGAAAGGGAGTCTGGGAGTCTGGGAGTCTGGGAGTCCTTAAACACACAGTATCATCCTGAGAGGCAGCAGCTCGCGTACACTGTGCCGTGAATGCGTCTGGTCTGGTGAATGGGTGAGTCCGTCCGAGAGGAGGAATGTACGTATTCTGGAGCCTGCTTCAGTCATTTTCTTGGCTACCGACGTAACCCTCTGCAAGTATCCCTGCCTGCTTTTGCTTGGGGGCAGCTACAGTACAACGTGGACTGCAAGAGAGCCTTTCTGTCGACACACCCTGCGCAGGATTTTTTTTTCTTCGACCTGGGAGACCTGGGAGATTAGCCATAGCAGCACACCATGGGGCCTACTTTGGCCGATCGACACCCCCCTTCAAGGCCCCTGCTCTCAGCCGGCGCTAGTCCGTGCCACCCCTGATGACCACTGAAGACAAAGGGAAAAACTCTTCTGTCTCGAGGCTCGATGTTGTTTTAGGCGGCGCACGCCGGTGTCCTTGCATTGTTTGGCATACCCCTTGCTGGACTCCCACACGCCCTTCCAGCAGGCTACTACAGGCGCTAACTGGTCTTGGATGATACAGTGGAGGTGGACAGGCCAGACAGGCCAGAGAGGCCAGGCAGGGAGAGCAGGGAGGACATGGGTGCGAAAGGGGAGGGGTGTGCTGTGGGAAGTGAGTCTTCATGGTCTTCGTGGTCTTCTCATGCGAGAGTGCCCATCAGGGTCTGTCTCCAGCGCTCCAGCACTCCAGCACTCCAGCACAGTTGGTCGGGCAGTAGGTACCTCCAGGGCGGCAGCAGAACAGCGTCTGCTCCATGTACCCTCCTGTGACTTTGCGATGGTCTCTTGTTAGACACACCCTACTCCAAAGTAGCGCATGCTCTGAATTCACCATTGCTGCAGCTGGTCCACTTTTGTCGCCGGTTTCCATGTCACTTGGCCCTCTGGGTCCTCCTCAGTGCTGAGCACACCATCTTTTGGGAATCTTGCAGAAGGGTAACCGAAGATCAAAGCCCACAAGGTACCTTTTCACCCTGATTCACATAACCCGTGTACATGCTCGACTTAAGTGACAAGCCTCCATCCACTGACTGAACCTCTTCCAATACATATGAGTCTTCTATTCCTCCACTTCCTCAAGCATCTTCTTTCGACTCATCTTGATACAGCTCTACCACTTACCACCTTCGTTGCTCCCCCTTCAACTTAACACTCTATCATACCTCTAAACAACATATTCCCCAAAGAGGCACACACACAACGTACTACAACACAAAACACTACTACTCACCAACCAACTTATACCACCATCTCTCTGTCGACTCGGCCCGGCCCTGCTCGACACCTACGATCTGCCCTGGGAACTGAAGACCTCGATTGTTTCTCAGCTCACCAGCAAACTCCGTATTCTGGACATTGGACATCTTTGGTCGACCTGTTAGCCGACGCTGTGCTATCAACTCTGCGTAGTTGAGGATCGATTCGAACCATCACTACGGCTACCATACCCGAAACCCCTCCTTCAGTCACCATGTCTTTCGACCAGTCCTGGGACCACCAGTTCTGCCTGTCCTGTGACAGACAAACAGATGGTGCTACCTACTGCTCCGAGTCCTGCAGACTCTCAGACTTCGAGTCATCAACCCCCTCGACAGTGATGAACACCCGAGCTAGCTCGCCCGGCCTGGCTGCCCCGTCACACCCATGGGCAACCTCGAAATCATCCACCAAATTCTACCTCTCACCAGCATACGACTTCAGCAATGCTCAGCCCTACGGCTCTACACCTCAACCTCAGTCCCCTCTGGCCCAAAGGTCCGAGTTGACTTCCGCGTCTTCTGGCCGAGCCCTCACACCCTCTAGCTCGCATAGCAGTCTGTGCTCATTACAAAGCAACTCTTCAACCGGCAGCGACTCGAAACGTCTCTCGGACAAGGCAAAGAAGCAGCTCAGAGATTACGCCAGCTCATTCGAACACGCCAAGGTGCAACGCCGCCGCTCATATTAAACCACGACCACTCGGCTTCTTTTGCATCATTTTGTTTTTTAATCTGGATTTACCTCATTACTTATCACTCATCACTATACCCCATCTCGGCCTCCCGGATGACTCAACCAACGACACGACTCATTACTACGACTACTGGTTTTTCTTTCATTTTGTTATAGCGGAGTTGAACATTGGGCCATTTACCTGAGGATGGTACGGCACAGCTGTTTGTATAAAAGCATATATCGGAGCTCAGCATCATAAAAAGTTTAGGGAAGGCATGGAATCGGCCATCTGATGTTCTACAAGAGCGGCGTACTCTGGGATACCTGGGTGTGGGATCGTGGTGTACCACGATACAGATTGGAGTGTATCATTGTCATTTTAGCGACACGGCATGAAGAGCTGTCGAAGGTGATTGGGTCCAAAGCGACCTGGCCTCGGTTCGACGCCTTCTGAACACTGGAGGGTTCTGGAACGCGGAAAAACGCGAGGAATCCGGCTTTACGACGCAGCGTGCCCGGTTGGGCACACTCACGCTTTAGTGAAGTTCGAGTATCACTCTGAACCTTGGCTGCTCGTTGGCGATTTAGACTAGCTTATTATTATACCACCAGCCTACCATGTCAAGAGACATTTGGTAAGCAGGCAAGCAAACAATATGAGAGCATTTTGATCTCAAACCTTTTACCACTCCTCTTGAACATGCATACTGATTACTCCTATTGATGACTCCTATTGTATTCCACTCTTCTGCATGACTTTGACCGGTGTGTTCATTCTAGATACCAGCCCCTCCCCAAAATCGTGTCACGAACGCATTGGGGAGCGACGCCCAGCTCAGAACCCGGTTGATCATGACTAATTCTATTGCAGTCTCCT
Organism: Apiospora malaysiana; assembly: GCA_006508115.1. Lineage (NCBI taxonomy): Eukaryota > Fungi > Ascomycota > Sordariomycetes > Amphisphaeriales > Apiosporaceae > Apiospora > Apiospora malaysiana. The sequence goes on from QUSE01000010.1 coordinate 4,774,231, forward strand.
CATGCAAGCTACGCGTGTGACGATGGGGAACTCAGGAGCTCTCCCCAGATCAGCACCCAAATGGCCCGACTTCAGTTGGGAGTCTCGCGTTTGTGGAGATATTCTCGCCTAGTTATGGGGTATACTAAATAGTGTGCTGGCAAATGTTGGCCCAAAGGCCCACGGCTCCACGAAGTAATACTGGGTATGCTAACCTAATTTTTCCCCAGAGTCGGCTCCAAGTTGATCTCGTTATTTCTCATATCGGCAGTGGCCGGGCAGAGGTTTGCTTAGCTTAGACTTGCCCGCATGTAGTGGTACTGGTAGACGGTCGCAACATGTATCAACCTTTGTTGTTGTCTCTTTTTTTTTTTTTCTTTCTTTCGCCCTTCACCATCCATCATCCATGGACCACAGCAATGGGGACGTCCAGATTTCTGAACACACCCCCGATATCCCGGCCAATCAAATTACCCGGATGGCATATTGAATCATTCGGGTGATTGCCAATGTTTGCTGTGTATCTAACTTTTTCACCACTCGTTGCATAGTGCCGTAGCCTGAAGCGATTCCCTCTCGGCCTCCAGGGTTCAGGCCTGTAGTGTGGTTGCTCTTGAGTGAGGCACAGGGTCTACCCGCTGGCTCCGGCGTAGGGCTCCTTCTCGCGTCTGGGAGGCGTGGCAATCATGTCGACGGCTATGTATCAGAAAAAGCGCTCATGCACTCACAGGGGTTGCCTTATTCTGCACGACCAACCACCAGACGGACTATGTACGGACACTATGCAAATCTGGGCCTCCAGTTTGTTAAGGTTATTTCTGAGGTACATCTAGACAGCTGCATGTTTGTTATGTTTGAGAGGTTTTTTTCCCCTCGTCCCGCATCGTCTCTTTTCTCTCCTAGCATCATATTACAGTTCATAACACCGCCCAATGGGCCGGACCCTTGCTCGGCATATAGCGGTTCAGCAGTCGGCGAACTCTACATTACCTCGATTCTAAATCCATCCATGCATCTGGATCAACCCAGCCCAGCCGGGCCAACCCAATGCCAGCAATAACCTCCTCTTCATCATCCCCTCCAACGGCTGAGTGGAGCTTGAGGGCTAGTCGAAAGTCAGAACGCCGCCGGAGAGAGAGAGAGAGGTCATCACCCAATTTCATCAATGACGTGCTGAAGCGGTCGAACCAATCCCCATTGAGCTTTGGGACCTCAACTCAAGCCTTACCCTTTTTCTTGATATATATCCTTTTCCTTTTTCTTTGCTTTGTTTTCCCAGGCGGTTGCTATGTGTTTGCGTGGCTGGCTTCCAGAACCTACCCAGGCAAAGACAAACCAGACAGCAGATAGACGTATGTAGGTACACACTTTTCCATTGGCGGCATACCCGACGCATTCTTTTCTCCCACCCCTTAGCAGCATGCGATCCTGCATGCTGCATATTTCTACGTATGTAAAGTGCCCTAATAAGCTGTACTACCACTACAGTACACCACAGCCCTCTCATGCTGCTGCTTACCAATGGGTTCCCGGCTGAAAGCTGCGTGCGTTGTTGACGTGGACTGATCCGATCGAAGCATCGTGTTTCCCTGAAGCCTGAGGGGTCTTGACTTTGCCAGGCCAAAACCTTATGGGGGACAATATCCCGCAATCCAGGTCCGAGGAAGGCTCAGGAAGGCTCGGGATTCGGGAAGGCCATGGGGACAGAAGTCATTCTGCTTGTTCGAAAGAACATTGGAAGTCAACCGAACTTCTTCAGCCCAGAGACTAAATCCCAAACCTGAGAGCACAGTCGTGACCAGACCAGACTGCTAAGTCGTAAGATTATGCAGCTGTTAGCTAATGAAAATAATGTGCAAAGTCAAAGATGCAAAACTTGAAGTCTTGAACATCGATCGACCCCCAAATGGCCAACCCCCGTGCCCCCCCCTCTCTACTAGGACCAGCTGGGTTAGCAGTGGGCATAGCCCAATGCTATTTCGAACGACATGAACTCTCCTGCTCGCTCCTGAGTCCTCCGGACCCCGAATTCCCCCGTCTTTGATGTTTATTATTGTTATTGTCGTCAGTTCCCCCTGCAGGCCAATTGCTAATGCTAATTTCTCCTCTATGCAAAGTTTGAAGAGATTTTCTCGTCTGTTCTCTTCATCTTGTCATGCCAACCAATCGCTAAGTTTGGGCGATGTTATTCCCTGGGCGGGGTCCGCGGCTCGGGAATGCTCTGGACATGAATGACATGACATTGGAAATTTTACATAACCTGGTAGAAACTCATTTCATCCGAGTGAGTGAGCGCGCACACAGTACCTAGGTATTGTACAGTACGATTCACAGCCAGCCAGCCTTGATGATACAGGTACACTGTCAACTCGGGCGTTTTTGGGACGCGCATTGCATTGGCTTTGCCTTGACTTGACCGAACCAAGGCAACCCTTTGAAATCAGCGATTGGTAGAAAATTTTCACCCTCGGTCTTCCTCATCTGCCGCCGTGGTTGACCATGACTTTTGGAGATCAGTAGGGGGTGTTCCCAGTAAAAGACCTCGCTTAGGCGATGATACCCTCTCTGCCTTATTTCTGCCGCCTGGAGGCGCTTACATGGATGGATTGCACATAGCGAACGAGCTTGGAGCTTGGCTGGGCTGCTCCTGTAGGAACAGTCATGGATATATGGCGAGCATGGTTAGACGCTGGCCTACAGTACAGCCTACTGCTACTACTACACACTTTCGATGCTATATGCAATTAATTACCAGTAAAGGCATAAACAGGCGCCGATCGGTGTTCTCTACTGGGCCCAGGCATTGGCCCAAGAAAGAAATAGCAAAAGGTTATTGCGTCTCATCCCGTCGCTACTATGCGCGCTGATCCCTCGCGCCGAATACGACACCTATTGCGCAATATGTTTCTGCTGCAAGTCGACGGAGCAGAGGGGGAGAGGGATGACGACGGCGCTTTCCAGCGACAATTATGCGCGACGGACGTCGTCGGCGCCGCGCTCATGTTTCGCCCGGTCTGGCGAGCCTTAAAACAATGGGACAAATCTAGGGTCAGCACTAGAACGTCAGAGGCTTTTTTGTGCCTTAGAACGATCGAAGATTTGTTTGATGCGTGCCTCCCAAGCAGCCAAGCTCCTCCCTCACCTCACCGGCCCACGCCCACCGGAGGATGATGTAGGCATGCACACAATACACAGCATGCGGTCGTCTGTAACTAACCCCGCCCGGCTGCTGTCCAGAGCTTGCGAGGTCTCAAGACTCAAGAGGGATTCCCCGACTCGACCCTAGTGGATCATCAATTGGAAACAACGGGGAGTGCCGGGACAGAGACACTGTAAGCATGGAGTTGATGCAACCACGGGCAAACAAGATGTGCTCTCACCTCTCACCTCTCACCTCACGGCAACGAGAGCCAGAGCCAGAGTCAGGAGCGATGCAACTCTCGACAAATCCCTCGCCATCATCTGGAACCCCGAGATTGAGTGCACACGTCAACATGAGTCGAGGTAACCTAGGTATCCTGTTATTGTCATCCTCATGCAGCATGGGTTGGCTTGCAAATTGCCGAAGTCCTTCTGCACTGCATCGCCATTGCCTTCTGCCTGTATCCATGGACGATTGCAGGATGGCCCGAGTTGAATGAACACCAAGTGAGTTGTTGGTTTCACTTAGGGATGAGCACCCAATGAGATGCTGAAGCGTTCATTACATAAGTTGCATAAGGCTCTTTATCGACCGGGTTTACCAATAATAGGAGTCGGATAATTTTTACTAGGCCCCTGATCTGCTGGGGCAGCCCTTGTCCGTTTCGCGATCAGTCCCGCTCCCGCCTGCCCGCTGTGGGCTTTTCTGGGTGTTTTTTTTTTGTTTTTTTTTGGCTGGGCTTGTACAGTTACAGTGGTAGTGGTGTTGGATCTCGATGGAGGATCATCTAGCAGCGAACACCTCCCAAAGCTACTAATGACATCTACCGGATCCAGTCAAACAAAACGTCGTATGTTTTCTTCTGTTTCCATCAAGGTGTTAAATTTGATGCCACTAAAGATCGTACCCCAAGCGAACAAGAGCAGGCGCAGAAGAGCACAAGTTTTTCCGCCGCGACAAAGCAGTAAGCGACAGCGATCAATGTTTCCCGCCTCGCATATTCTTCCGATACGATGTGTCCCTGTGCAAGATGAGGGACGAAGTGACAAGCAATGCAATGCAACCAATTCTTCCATTGGCCTTAGTGTAAGCATTGGTGTCGTTGACTGCGGCCGGCGCCGGCGTCACCTCTTCTTTATCGTCACCTTTCAGTCAAGCCAACCTTTAGCCATTCCAGAGGTGCCGTTTTCACGCCGGTTTCCGCGGATGCACCCTGCTAATGCCTGGATGCCTGTGCTACTGGAGCGCCACGGGTCTCAAAGTGGCACGACACATTCTGTGCAACACGCAAGCCTCCTCTCTCTCTCTCTTTCTCGTCAGTCAGTCCCTCTGTTTCCGGGCACTGTGCCAGCCTGCAGTCGAACTCAAAGCTGCAACAAAAAAGAAACACCCACAAAGAAGAGTGGCTTGCGTCCATCTTTACGACGCTTCCAACGTGTCAGCCACGGATTCCACACAGGGACGTCCAGAACCCACTTGGCTGACGCCTGATGCATTCCAAAGAGAGGAAGAGCATTCTCTCAGCACGATTTCTACAGTTGTCTCGTTGTCTCAGCACCATTCGAAACATTGGTCACGGCCTATGACGCCTTGGCGCCTTTTTGGCTCGCATGTCGCTTTCTTGATGCTTATGCCTCACCTTTTTACACCGTTCTAGGCCTTTGTGGGCGTCGCTTGCCAAGTTGGAAAGTCTTCTCTCGCTTCTAAGTCGTGCGACTACGGTGGGGCTGCAATCCAAGACAAATGGCGGCATAGCATACCTAAGTCGAAGCGTACCTTGGGGCTTTGCAAGGACGACAACGATGATGATGGATCCTGACCTCTCCTCTCTCCACATGCCCTGGCCTATTCTGTCCTGCCATCAATCTGTCGAATTCCTAGTTTCCACGTCGTGCAACTGCCTAGCTGTCACCAATGTTGTAGGGACAGGTGCCAGCGAGATCTTACGGTATTACTTGATCCAGAACCCTACCAATTACGGAGACCCAAGAGAGCCACTGCTGGTCTCAGCCCGGCGCCGACTACCGAGGGGTGAGGCATCACTGCATCTCGGTGTCTCTCAGGGACAGGACAGGACAGGACAGGACGCAAGGCACATATGGTGGTCGTAGTGCGCGCAGGAACAGGTAGGCAACTTCCAGCTGTACCTACAGTAGTTTCCTCCCCAGACCCTCTCTCTGCCAATATAGTGACTCAGGACGAAGAGATTTCCTCCCTTCAAGGTGGATTGTTAAGGTTAAGGCAGGCATCCGTAATACGCATGATATTCAACGAACTATGAGGCTGATGTGGAGTCGATAATCAGGCGGAAGGCTCACCCGTACCAAGTCTGAAGAGCAGATTCATCGTCCCCCGAACAAACTACTAAGATTCCAGAAGCTCACCAAAACTTACAACGCACAGCGCATTGATGCCTTGTGTGCCCACTCTGTACACCAGTGACCACAACGCACCTTCCAACGCTCAATACTCCGTAAGCTGAGGCGGCCTTAACGGCTTACCCTTGCGAAACGGGCCTCAAGATGTCGATTTTTTATTTGGTCGTGCATGATCAGGCTAATGCCAAGTGTCAACTATGGTGTGACTAAAAGTATCCAACTGAAGTGAAGTTTGTGAGAAGAAGAAATTTTTTTCTGTCTTGCCTGACCCTGCTTGTCCTACCAAACATCAAGTACTGTGCATTGCATACCCGAGCGCTCCCTGGGCGACTATGTAATGTCAGTCATCGTCGTCGCCGGCGACCGGCTTCTAGGTATAGTATAGTGAGGGTCCCACTGAAGTGAGCAATGGCCGTTTCAGCGAAGGTGGGAAAAAAGTCTTCAGTTCATCTACGAAATAGGCGAATAGGGACGCCATCCGTCCCCAGGATACTCCATTGTTTCTCTCCTTTGTACTCTATACGCTGTCATATACCACACAGGGCTGCATTCCACACACCGAACAGCGCACGTGTGGCCTTTACACACCTTGTTACCAGACCTGGCTGGGCTGGGGGCAGTTAGCAGGGAGCCAGCAATCTTGATGGAAATGCCCGTCCGGATCGGATTCCGAGGTCCACACCGTGTGTGTATGTTTGGCAAAGCAGGTACGAAAATCCGATGGATGGTTGGATGGATCGAATTTATTACACACTGGAATTCCTTCTTGTGCCTTGTCTTTGATGAGATCGTATACTTGTTTCTACTATAGCAAGAAAAGAAGAGTCGAGAGAAAAATTTTCACCGTTGTGCTCAGAGCTTGGTCCACGTGGTACTGCGTGCTTTTATGTTTCGGACAGATTATAGATTCCCTTGGATCAAAATAGAAATACAGTGGCATTCGTGATCTGGGTGTTCTTTTCGTTTCGGTAGCTGGGGGCGCACGCCAAGACATGTTGAGACTTGACTCGGGATTAAGCATTTTTCGGGCATTGACACACGCCCAAATCGAGATGGACTGAGATAGAATATACTGTGCCGCAGGATATGCTATATCGGGTGAGATCTGGCTGACCGAAAACGACCCTGATTAAAAGAGGACAGTCGTGTTTTTGCATTTCTGATCCTCGTCAATACACGCCATTGGGCGGCTGTTTCACCACGTACGATTTGTACAGTATGTGTGCAATATGTGCTGCTGAGGATGGGTTCTGGACTCCTTGGAAAGGACTACGGCACCATGTAGAAACTCCCCCGTAATGGGGCATGGAAACTAAGGAGAGGGAGATGGAGCCTCTTGTTCAAGGCTTATTCACACCGGGGGGTCTTTCTAAGACTGTAGGGAGACGGAGCTGGCATGTTCAATAGACTGACACCGTCGTCGTGAAGGGAACGTAGGGCGGCCCGTTCCCGAGTTGGCTCGCCCTATGTCGAGTGCAACTCGTCGTAGTGTGGTAATAGTTACCACTTCAGGGTCCACGAGAAGAATAGCGGTCGAATGTTCTCTGGAGGCCTGACCGCCGGGCTTTACGGTGCCAGTAACGGGATACGTCGGGATACGGGGGAAACGGGGGAAACGGGTAAAAACAGTTTTGTGCGCTATGTACGTCCAAGCTGTGGTGGAATTTTGCTGTCCAGCTGTCCAAGCAACTTTGCACACTGTACGCTACAAACATGGTCAAACAGTCCCCATTTAGCGATTGACAAACGTATAGCACTTGAGAACCATCAAACTTGACGACGACAGTCTGACTGCCGAGTGGGGCTAAGCAACCCGGTTTCAGCCGCCATGCATCCTCCTCTATGATGATGGTGTGAACTTCAAAGTCTCGAACCCCTTGGCGAGGACCTCTTCCCCGCCTGCCATGGCGAACTCGTACTCGAGGTCCGGCTGGGCTTCCCGGTAGAGTGCGTTCTCCTCGCTCGCCATCTTGAAGTTGTAGGCGGCCTCCTCGTCGCTGATGATGTTCTTCTTCAGATGGCCGTTGGCAGCGGCAGCCTCGACCTGCAGCTGGTGCCGACAGCCGCGGTCGAGCAGGCCGAACATGAAGCCGGCCTCGTCGACGGTCGCGCCAACGGTCAGCAGGCCATGGTTCATGAGGATGGCGCCCTTGTTGCGGTCGCCGAGGGCGTCGGCGATGCGCTCGCCCTCATCGGCCGCGAAGACGATGCCGCCGTAGCTCGCGTAGACGGCGTGCGCGTTGTGGAAGTTGCAGATGTCCTGCGACAGCATTTCGAGGGGCCGCGCGAACACCGACCACGCCCGCCCGGCGTCCGTGTGCGCGTGGCAGATGGCGTGGATGTCCCCCGGCCGCCGCTTGTGTATCGCCGAGTGGATCAGGTAGCCCGCCGCGTTGGCCGTCAGGGACTGGAGCGGCTTGCCCCCGCCCACGACCTTGCCCGTGTCGATCTCCAGGCAGATCATGTGGCCCGCCGTCAGCAGGCCGAAGTGTACACCCAAGGGGTTCATCCACATGTACCCGGGGTACTCCGGGTCCCGCACCTATCGGCTCTTGTCGTTAGTAATGCTCTCTCTTTCGGGGCAGGAGGCGCATGTTCCACAGGGAATGGATACAATATTGAAATTGGCTGTGTGCTCGACCTTTCAAACACAAACGTGAATAGGAGGTATTCGGGCCAGGATGTTGCTTACCGAGATGTGCCCACTCTGGCCCTCGGTAAAGCCATGGCGCGCGAAGTAGCGGAAGGTCGCTGCCATGTGCACGAGAATGTGCTTGCGATGCTCCGTGTATGAGGGAAAGGTCGGGATGCCTATAGTTGTTGGCTATCAGCTCATATACTACACAGTCTATTATACTCAATCGGTTTTGTATCAAGATTTGTAGTAATCTTCGCCCTTGTTCTGCCTATCGACAGCTTGAGACTCGGGAACATGGTGCGCCAAAAGAGAGATCATGTGTGTACCTGGCATCACGGCGCCATGAGAAATGGCTTCAAGAGGCGTTTGCTCTTTCTCAACAGCAGTTGTGACATTCTCCTTTACATCGTCCGTCTTCTTGCTCTGGGGTACCACGGTTGGAGCGAGCTCCGAGATCGCTGACGGCGCCATAGTTAAGGGGGACGGTTTGCCTAACTCGAACGATTGGACCAGATAATTCACCAATTCTGTATGTACTTCAGCAGCACCTCCTGGAGTCAGAACGGAAGAACTGGACGAGTATTCAATTTTATTATGAAATAAAGATAGTATAGCGACGGCCCTCGATCGGGACTCGCGCGACACTTATCTCTTAGATACTGAGGGGCTTGTAGCAGCAAGCGTACCTACCGACGCCACCGGCTGGTTATCGGAGCCGGATCCTGCCGCTGTTAGCCGGCCCGGTGTCGGGTGTGTTCCGACCCGGACATCAGCCAATTTACAACTCTTTCTCGAATTCTTGCTTTTGGTAAACCATATATGGTCTTAGCTTGGTCGGATCATATTTCCATTCCAACGCTCAATTACACCAGGAAAACATTTGACGCCATATGTCAGCTTTCTCGCCCAGGTATGGCGTCCCTAAATAAGGTAGACTATAGTTGCTGAGATGGAGGGGTATCCAAGTCTGTTTCGACCCAACTTCCATGATGGGATAAGCGTGTTGCTTCCATGCAAAGAGATGCCGAGTTTCCAAAACCATTCGCAAGATGTAATTGCATGCTTGCCCTCATCTCATGTAATGTAGTAACCGTATCCTCAAATCTGCTTCTGTCACGATCCATGAATGCCTGAGGAGCACCTATTGAGGGGCTTCCTGCTCCAATACACAGTGATAGTGAACTCCTTCCCCGCCCCCACCAAAGAGACATCAGCGCACAGACCCGAAAAGTACATGACCTACCACGCATGGAGGTAAGGTACCCAAGGTACCGTACCGGGCAGAAAAACAGGCGGTAAAACTGATTTTCCAGCTTGATGATAGCTCTACCAAAAGTTTTTGTGGAAGTCAACAGAAAGGCCATTCAGGAGGATAGTAATTTCCAGCGAAACTCGACCGTCTAGCCCCTCCTTTGGTATTTTCGAGCGTCTATCGAGAATCCACGACTGCCGACCCGACAACGAGATTTCCCCAGAGCCCGTCAAAAAGCGTCGCTCAAGATGCAGGCCCCGGTTGTTGTTATGAGTGAGCCCCTCCATAAGCTAGGACCCTGATATGAGATGGCCCTTTGGCTTGCAACAAGACAGGAACTGACGACGATTCCTCGATAGACACCCAGAGTGGTGAGAGGCAGACTGGCCGCCAGGCTCAGATGTCTAACATCGCTGCTGCCAAGACGTACGTAACCCTCCACACTCGTCGCTCGCCTCGACCCAACTGACAGGACCCCGCAGCGTCGCTGATATCATCCGATCATGTCTGGGCCCGAAAGCCATGCTCAAGATGCTCTTAGATCCCATGGGTGGTATCGTGCTTACCAACGACGGTCATGCTATTCTCCGAGAAATCGAAGTGTCCCACCCTGCTGCGAAGAGCATGATCGAGCTCAGCCGAACACAAGACGAAGAGGTCGGTGATGGCACAACAACGGTTATTGTCCTGGGTAGGAAACTCTTGCCTCCGAAAATAAAAACCAATTAACGTCCATGCTAATGATGCTATAGCCGGTGAGATTCTTGCTCAGTCCCTCCCCCAGCTGGAGCGGAACATTCACCCCGTTGTGATCATTTCCGCTTTCAAGCGGGCCCTGAAGGACGCCCTTGAGATTATCGACGAAATTTCCCTGCCTGTTGACATCAACGACGACGAGGCCATGAACAGCCTGATCTCGACCTCCATCGGTACCAAGTTTGTCTCAAGATGGACCGATCTTATGTGCAAGTTGGCATTGACTGCCGTGCGGACGGTTACATGGGAGACAAATGGCAAGCGCGAAGTTGACATCAAGCGATACGCACGTGTGGAGAAGGTACCGGGTGGCGAGATCGAGGACAGCTGTGTCTTGGATGGAGTCATGCTCAACAAAGATATCACACACCCCAACATGCGCCGCAAGATCGAGAACCCCAGAATCGTGCTGCTCGATTGCCCGCTGGAGTACAAGAAGGGCGAGTCGCAAACCCAGATCGAAGTTAGCAAGGAAGAGGACTGGAACCGCATCCTGCAGATCGAGGAGGAGCAGATCAAGGCCATGTGTGACTCCATCTTGGCCTTGAAGCCGGATATTGTCATCACGGAGAAGGGTGTGTCTGATCTGGCACAACACTATTTCGTCAAGGCAAACGTCACAGCGATCCGAAGAGTGCGCAAGACCGACAACAACAGAATAGCCCGTGCAACTGGCGCAACCATCGTCAACCGTGCTGAGGATCTTCAGGAGTCTGATGTCGGAACCCAATGCGGCCTCTTTGAAATCGAGAAGATTGGCGACGAGTACTTCACATTTCTGACCAAGTGCAAATCGCCCAAGGCCTGCACAATTTTGCTGCGTGGACCCTCCAAGGACATCCTCAATGAAATCGAGCGAAACTTGCAGGACGCCATGGGTGTTGCTCGTAACGTCATGTTCCAGCCGAGACTGTCACCCGGTGGTGGTGCTACCGAGATGGCTGTCTCGGTTCGGTTGAACCAGCTGGCGAAGAGCATCGAGGGCGTGCAGCAGTGGCCTTACAAGGCCGTGGCTGATGCTCTCGAGGTCATCCCCCGTACTTTGATCCAGAACTCCGGTGCTAGCCCCGTCAGGGTGCTCACCGAGCTGCGCGCGAAGCATGCTGAGGGCAACAGCTCTTGGGGTATTAATGGCGAGGCCGGTACCCTTGCAGATATGAAGGAATACGGCATCTGGGAGCCTGAGGCTATCAAGCTGCAGAGCATCAAGACGGCTATTGAGGTAAGCCCCCTTGCAAAATCCCCTAATTTTTACATTTACATGCTAATGTACTTATGCAGGCTGCCTGCCTCTTGTTGAGGGTAGATGACATCTGCAGTGCAAAGAAGGCGCAACAGGCTGGCGCTGGTCTTGGCGGAGGAGACGATTAGATTTTTTAGAGGCGTTGAAGGCTGGCCATTCAAGAGTCATACATATACCTTTGTACCAATAATTGGTTCTAGCAAAGTTCTGATGAGATAGATGAATATGACGGCTCTGCAGCCAATCCTGATGCATTTCAAGATTATGAGTGACACCGACTTTACTGTGATATCGCCCGTGCCCGGGCCAACAGACGGCAGTGATGACTATATCTCCCCGTCTCCCTTTATCCTACAGAATGAGCTCTCTCTGGTTTGCCCATGGGGTATCTTTCTCCGCAATTCGTACATATGCTTAATCCTCCTCGATGACGATGCCTTGAGGTTCCTGAGTTGCACTAGGCGGCGCATCCTTGACATCAGTGTCGCCATCATCGTCGCCCTTATGAACAACAATTCGCGGACCCTTGTTCACGCCACCATTGGTCGTCGTCGTTGCCGCTCCCGAGTTCTTGGCCGCGCCTCCTCCTTGTGTCTTATCCTTGGCCTTGGCTTTGCGTGCCTTCATCTTCTCGCGCTTCTCACGATTGCGGCGCGTCTTCTCTTCGTCGCGGCGCTCGAGCTCCTCGCGGTTCTTCTCGAATTCTTCAGTCGCCTTCTCGATCCGAACCTCCTCGTCCATCAGTCGCAGGCGCTCGTACTCGCGCCGCCTACTCGCTTTGTAAACGTGAAACTCGCCGGAGCCCGCGCCTGCCGAGGAACCCTGCACATTAGTCACGATCTCGGGGGGAGGCGCGAGACCGCCGCGCGACCGTCCGTTGCCATCGGTCGGAATCCGAATCTCTTGGTCGGGCCGGGCGAACAGCGCGTCCAGGGTCGCGGCCTGCTCGGACACGGGTGTCAGGGCGCGCTTCTTGGTCGGGCGCTTTGAGCGCGGGTCCGCCGACGTCGGGATGGATTCGGGGCCTTCGCCGGACATGGCGACAGGGGTGGATTTGTCGGGCCGCTGATTTGGCTTTTTCTGTCTAGCCGAGTTGCTGTTGGATGTGGTGCGGGTTTGGCGAATGCGTGCCGGGTGAAGGGAAGATTTGATGTTGGTGATGGAGCAAGTGACCAATGCAGGAAAGTAAGCCGCGCGCTTATCTCCGGTAGACGTGCTTCGTTATCCACCCGATCTTTGCAGTCAAGGTGTTCAATGCAACCGCCAAGTGATGGACGCAAGGGATCAATCAATCTAATGATATGATCTCATGTGAAGTCATGTGAAGCCATCGGAGATGTCCAACATGCAAATATGGTACGATAAGGCTGAGAGGCTGATGGGCTCTAGACTTTCTCGACTCGCAATCGGGGAGCCCCACGGCGGTGTTGGGGTTGGGTGACGGGTCATCAGCCTCATTCTAACTTTTTTATTTATTCAATTATTGCTGCATGCGACGGGCAGACGGGATTTGTAACGTGAACACCTGGTTCGTCAGATGCGGCGGTTGGGCGGGCAAGCAGGGGTTTCTGGCGGGAGTAGCGGGAGTAGCGTCCTTCAGCGCCTAATACCTAGCACCTAATACGTGGTCGCAGTAGGCACCTAACTTGGTGCTGGGCGCTGCTGGGCGCTGCTGGGCGCTGCTGGGCGCTGCTGGGCTGCTGGGCTGCTGGGCCCTGCAGGGCTTGCCGGACAGATGGGCCACTAGGCACCCCTAGATACCCTGATAGCCGTCAACGCTGCAGATAAGCCAATGATCAAACGGTTTACCCCTCCAGAAAATTAGTCGATAAGGTGCTGAGGGTGGCAGCGTTACAAGGGGCAAATTGAGGGAGGGGTGAGCAGCATCGGGCAGTAGCGAGCAGCAGCGAAAAGGGCCAGAAGGAGGACCGAGAGTCTTGCATATGAAACCCTCAGTGTTTGCTCAAGTAGCTGGACGCTGGAACCTTCGCTTCCCGTTTCCTCCCTCTGAAACCAGAAACACGCAAAATCCCAGCAAGACGGTTGTCACTGCCGATGCCATCTGTCTGTCCTCTGTCTGACCTGACCTCTTGCCCTGGCTTTTGACCTCTGCCCTGGCCTCTGATCTCGGTGCAAGCGACTTCTTGCATTGCACATTGGCTCCCAAGACTTTCTGGTGGCCAAATATAGATTCTACTAGTTGCTATTTCTATCCATACCCTTGCCTTGCCTTGCATACGGCCTCCCAAGTCCCACGATCAAAAACCCAAATATCATCTGTGACTCAGAAGCTTCCATCTTATTTCTATCTTGACCTGAGAAGAACTTAACTTTGGGAGGTGACAGCGAGACCACCCGAGTCCGTTCTTAAAGCTTTGGTTCCTGTCTCGTCTTCGGGTGTTACTGAGCACCCTTCTTCTGTACCAGGGTCTTCCTCACGCGACAGGCAAACACCATCACACAACTCTGAGACATCACGTACACCAAGGTGAGGCCACAATATGGGACGACCACGCCTCATCATCCTGATTCGACACGCCCAGTCGGAGGGCAACAGTAAGTACCGCCATACCTTTTCCCACCTATATCCCCGCCGCACTGCATATATCTAACCGAGCTTTCTTTTACTACAGAAAACAGAGAGATACACCAAAGCATCCCCGACCACCGCGTGAAGCTCACAACCGAAGGATGGACCCAAGCACACGAGGCCGGCCGCCGGCTGCGTTCGCTGCTCCGCGCCGAAGATACGGTGCAGTTCTTTACCTCGCCCTACCGACGCACGCGCGAGACGACCGAAGGCATCCTGACGACGCTGACCGCTGACGACCCGGACCCCTCCCCGTTCAAGCGCAACTCGATCAAGGTGTATGAGGAGCCACGGCTGCGTGAGCAGGATTTTGGCAACTTCCAACCCTGCAGCGCCGAGATGGAGCGCATGTGGCAAGAGCGTGCCGACTACGGCCACTTCTTCTACCGCATCCCCAACGGTGAGAGCGCAGCCGATGCGTACGACCGTGTGTCGGGGTTCAACGAGTCGCTGTGGCGCCAATTTGGCGATGACGACTTCCCGAGCGTTTGCGTCTTGGTCACCCATGGTCTGATGAGCCGTGTGTTCCTGATGAAGTGGTACCACTTCAGCGTCGAATACTTTGAGGATCTGCGCAACGTGAACCACTGCGAGTTCTTGGTCATGAAGAAGCAAGAAGAGTCGGGCAAGTACATACTGGAGAACAAACTGCGGACCTGGTCCGAATTACGCCGGGAAAGGGCGGCTCTGAAAGCTAAGGAAGAAGCAGAGCGCGAGTCCGTGAAGGAGGACGGCCACGTGCCTACCATCAAGGTCCACGAGGGCCAAGTTGCGTCCCCAGCCGTTCAGCGCCGATGGGGCGGTTGCCCAGAGGGTTGTAGCCACGGGCAGCACTTCAAGATCCGACGAGACCTAGCCGAGTTACGTCTGGTTGATGAGAAAAGCGCTGCCCAGGCCAGCGCAACACCCGCCAACTCGAACGGTACTAATGGCCTTCGCGGCACGATTGCCAGTCGCCGGACCAACTCGATTAGACGCCCGAATAACTCAGATGATGACTCGGACGACCCTCGTGGGCTGATAGCACCCTCTATCGACGTGACTAGAGCTCGCGAAGACGTCGTATCCTCGCCAGATGGCACTCCATCATTCATTACCGTGGAAGACCGCTTGCGTTACGCCCTGAAGTCACCTCCCAACAAATCGCTCTCAAACAAGGCCATCAACTTGCTTCATATCGGCCGCGACTTTGGTGGCACACATTCCGGTGCTAACAGCGATGCCGAGATGAGTGAGGACGATGCCCGAAAGCGACTCGCCGATAGAGCGGCGCGAGTCAAGGAGGGTAAAGAAACGCCTACCAATAGCACTAACGGCACCAGCAAATCTGAGAAGCCCGATAAGAGCGATGGTAAACAAATAAACACCAATGGGTCTGGCCGCCACGCGCACGTAAATAGGCTCGGTGATGCGCCAACACCTGCAACCTCTTCAGACCATGGCAGCGAGGATGGTGGCGACGAGCGAGAGAAAGACGAGGACGTTGCCAGCGATGAGCGAGAAAAGGACGAGGACCTAGAAAAGGCAGAGAGGGAAGATAAAAGCTTCAGGGGTAGTGTGCTATGAAAAAGATGTACACAGCCTCGTAAGGCTATAGGAGTGGGACGAGCAACGAACCAGGAATGAAGACGAGACAAACGAGGCTAGAATGAGTGCAGTGATGGTGTCGCCGCTTTTCACCGCGGAACTGTGTGTATAGGTTGAAAAGCACACACACCTCTTGCTATTTACGTAGGATATACCCCAATACAAGTATGTTCATGATCCACATAAAGCTACACGGTGTTTTCGACGTTGTTCTCCTCCTTAGAATTACTGCCCTCTGTCTTCATTCGAGTT
Organism: Apiospora malaysiana; assembly: GCA_006508115.1. Classification (NCBI taxonomy): domain Eukaryota; kingdom Fungi; phylum Ascomycota; class Sordariomycetes; order Amphisphaeriales; family Apiosporaceae; genus Apiospora; species Apiospora malaysiana. Next base: position 4,790,048 of record QUSE01000010.1, read on the forward strand.
TCGGGATACAGTCTCGGATTGAGGTGATTGCCGGGGTCTGCCGGTATTGTTTCTTCCCCTGAGTCCAGCCTGGTCTCCAACTTTTGCAACAAAAGGGCAATGGCTGAATTCAGTACAGGTATGTGATCTTGGATTGAATTTCAGCGCCGATCCAGGCTCCAGAGACATGCGGCTAGTTGGTCGTGTATGAAGATATCGCCATTCATATTAACCTTTGGCCAAGCAAGAGTTGCGCCAGCGAACCAGAATTAAAGGGGAAAGTGCAAATCCCGACGGTTTAGTTGCACAGGATAAGGGGGGAGAGTGGTCATATTATAGCCCCCCCCCCCTCCCCTAACTCAACCATGGTGAGAGGTCCAGTCCTGATGATGTTGGTCTCCCACGACATACTGGTTCGGTGACCAATGCGTGATGCTTCACAGGTGAGTAGAGAGTGAGGTCGCCCCTCTTGTAGTGTATGTACTTGGGTACCTACCTCTACACTTATTGCTGGGCTGCCTTTTTTTTCTTCCCTACTTGGCTGTCAGTGAATTCATTCTGGTGGGTGTAGCACTGAATACATTCAATTTGTTGCTGTTTTTACAACGAACCCGCGAAATCATTCCCAGCTTCCTTGACCAAGCTTGATCCTTTCCTCGATCGATCTTGTTTACACAGTCTCTCTGAATAACTCAGTCAGCTCTTTGACATCCTCACACAACCGTGTTCGGGATCCGCTTGATATTTTTCTCGCTCTCTCCTTCTCCTAATTCCATCTCTCCTCTCTCTTGATCTCCTGCTATTCAGCAGACACTGACACCAACAACAGCTTCGTGCTTTCGTTACTATCCCTCGTCATCACCATCTTCCTTTCTTTTTCTTTCGTCATCGTTGACAGAACAGTAACAATGGTTACCACCAGGGCACAGGCGAAGGGTCGTGGTTCCAACCCGGCGCAGAACGCCGCAGCGGCCCCCAATGCCAACCCGGCCAACAATAGCAACTCGGGTAACAACAACGGTAACATGAACCAAAATAATAGCAACGGCAATGGCAATGCCAACCCGCCCAACAACAGTAGCAGCAATCAAAGCAGTGGCAACAACAACAGCAATGCCACCACGACCAGCATCGTGCAGTCCAGCAGTGCTTCGGCCGCAACCTCGACGAGCTTTGCTGCACCCTCGGTTACCTTGGCCACCTTAGCTACCTCGGCTGTCGGCGGCAGCAACACCAACCAATGTAAGTTCTGACATTCGTGAAAAGCACAAATTAATCCATGTTTCTCTCAGTAGACTAATAATCAATGTAGCCTCAGGGGTCGCCACCTCTTCTCGTAACGGCCAAGTTGTCGCCCCTCCTCAGGCCACTCGGAACGGCCCCGTTTCTAGTACCCCCATCGACAACAGCCAGGCTCCTGGCCATGACGTGCCGACTCCGGCACTGTCGAGTACCGGCTCCAACTCCAGCAGGAAGCGGCGCCGCGATGATGAGAACGAGAACCATGACCTCGAGCATGCCTCTCACCGCAGAAAGCGGGCTTGCGTCTCGGGGGTAGGAAGTCCTCAGGGAGACGCAGCCTTTGCCGGCTTCAGCTCCGCTGCTGCTGCCACTCCCACCGCTAACAACCCTGACGCCCACCCCCCTAGCCCCCCTAGCTCGGGTAGCGAGAAGCGACGCCGTGACGTCAAGGACGACGGAGACGAGGACGGCAACGATGACCAAGGCCCGCCTCGTCGTGGTAAGCGAGTCTGCGTTTCCAAGACCGGAAGTCCTCAGCGAATTGCAGCCCCCCCTGCCTCGAGCCTCACCACCATTGCGGGCAGTTCCCTTGCTGTCGCTGGCAGCTCTTCTGCAGCCGCTACCGACCCTCCCGATGTTACTGCTGATGCCCCTGCCGTTGTTGCCAGTACTCACAGTGGTGTCGATGATGCCAGCTCCTCTGCTGTTGTTACCAGCTCTTCTGCGACCGCCACTGATTCGCCTGTTGTTACTACTGCCGATGCTCTCGCTCCCGCTCCCGCTCCCTCTGCTAACTCCCCTGTTCCTGGCACCATTTCCGCCAATGCTGCGGCCAGCTCTCCTGTTGCCGCCGCCCGTGTTGACGTTGCTGCTATCTTCGCTAGGTTCAGGCAAGCCCAGAAACCAAAGGTTTCTTCACAAAAGGTCAAACTCCGCCAGGGTCGAGTCTCGGACTATCCTTACCGTAATAACCGCTGGCATCCCTTGTCCAGCGCCCTCCCTCCCGGACGGACCAAGTCGGCTCGCCTGGATGCAGCTTTTCCCCGTCCCGCCAGAGAGTCTGCCGCCCGGGGTGCTGTCCAGAGTACCTCCCAGAGTGCTGCTCAGGGTGCCTCTGAGGGTACCGATCTCGCCACCGCCGGTCCCAGCACTGATTCGAGGCCCCATGAGGAACCTAGCTCGCCGGCTTTGGATCTCATCAACTCGGATCGTGCCATGTTCCGGCAGAATCAGTTGAGAGGGCCATCGAGACAACAACAGTATGGGTCTCCATACCCGTCGCCTCCTGCGAGTCCCCGCCGAGCTTTTTCCATCTCCCGCGCCAGTGGCAACAGCAGTGCAGGCAGTCTTCGCCGTGCCATCAACGACCACACCAACCCCCGATCCAGGGGCACGACGGTTCTTGGTCAGCTACAGCGTCTCCCTAGTCTTTTCCGCCGCATCGTTCAAGCTGGGCACCGTGCTGTTCGATCCGGTATGGAGGCTCTTCGAGAACGCTTTGGCGCATATATGCAGGCTCGGGTCGCAGAAATGCAGGAAGAGTGGGGGCCAGTGCAGCAGCCGACTCAGCAAGGAGTTGGTGGTCGGGATAACTTTCCGGATAACCTGTTCGACCCCGATGACGATTCCAGCAACCCCGAAGGGTCGACACAGTCTCGCCGTCAGAATGACCGTTCTCCTTACTTATCTCCGCCTATTACCTTGGAGCAGGATCGGGAGAGTCGTCGTCGTCTAAACGCTTTGATGGACATTGAGTCTTCATCTCCCAGCCGCCAAAACCGCCAAACGATGAGCCAGCCCCCCCAGGGCGAGAATGGCCGGTACTACTGTCCCGAAGTGTGGCCTTCCGACAGCGAGTCTGATAGCGAAGACGAATTGCCACCTCCTGTCCGTTCTGCCCATCCCTCTGCTAGACGCAAGGCTTCGTTTTCTACTTTTGTTGCTTCCAATTCCGCAGCAAACCCTGGTTTGTCGTTCAGCCATCGGACTCCCCAGGGGGTTAATGGCAGATTCTTCGTCCCCGAGTATTCAGACGACGACGACGACGACGACAGCTCAAGCAACGGCTCGTTTTTCGGCACGGGCGCTTATAAACAATAATCTGGGGGTTCAATTCCTCCCATGGCATCAGTCATTCTATTCAATTTTACCACGACTGGAGCTTATTCGACTTCGCTGGTCTTGCCTTGTCGCTTAGTTACATGTTGGCCTTGCAGTTCAAGCTGGATCGTCCGCTTTCTTCTCTTTTCTTTATGGGTTCGATTACCATTTCATCGCCACTTGAGTCTGATTATATACCATGTTGGTTTGAACCCAGCATTTGTATACAAGAAGTCCTGTATGATATATAACCAGCGGCTATTGGGTCTACTGAGTTCACCTTTACTCATTGGGTTCGATCCCCATGCCATCACTATTGCCTGGTTCTTCCTTCCCTCATTGGTCCGATTCCAATATTTGATCACGTATCTCACGGAAGAACAAGCTCATCCCAGCCCCTGAGGCTATGAAACAAAACAAAAACAAGCCGCCCGACTTGAGGTTTGTACCATCTAACCAAGTCTCTTCTTCATTATTGGGTTTGGTTCCCATACCTCATCACGGTAGTCATATTCCCCTCCTCTGTTCTATTCCGATTCCACTACTTCTGTCTACATCCACGCCCCCTACCCAGCTGGAACGGATTTGGATGATGATCAAACATCAATGTTGGCGTTTACACGATCTGGCCTCGTCGTCTCTTCAGCATGAGCTAGATGCTCATCCTTTGTTGGTTCGATCCCAACAGTTCTGTCTGGACCGCCTTGCCATCATGCCGGCTGGACCCAGCCTGCACGGCGAGCAATGCTTACAACGAGATGGGTACTCAGAAAGCAAGGGCCTTTGTGAGTTCAATTCTCATATTCATACGATTAGTCCAGCTTGACCGAGTCCAACCCCTCCCACATTGGTTCAATCCCAACGTTTATACGGTATATTCGGCTTACGCCTGTGCCGGTTGCATCAAGCTCGCGTGGCGAATTTGTGATGAGAAGAGTCCATTTGCCATTGGGGCGTGGATCAGTTCTGCGCCGCCTGTTCGTGGTGTGGGTTCGATTCCCACACCTTTCTATGAAGTCTAGTCCTGGTCCTTCTGTGCTGGTTCGATCCCAGCAGTTCCATGAGCATTTACGGCCTTCGGTTGGACCAGACTACCTAGGTAGCATAACGAACAGACACCAGGGCTGGCCATGACCCCAATGGCAAACGGCGCTTCGCGTCACTAAATATGTTTGCAAGATGCCATCGGTACTCGCGCGGCTCGAACTTCAACAGGGGCTTGGATTTCGCTTCATGGCTATCGCAACGACGCTCTACCCTTTTATGCTGGTTCGATCCCAGCATCTATTCGAGGATTTCACAGGCTTTTTCTCGCATGATGGGCAGTTACTAGACGGCACCATACACATCACCACGGTTACAGACTTTGATACATATACGGAACGATGCAAGGCATTACCTCTCTTTCACCATACACCGTCTCAAATTGCAACAAGGTTTGTATTCTCAAGGTTCGCTAAAGGGGCATGGTCTAGAAGCGTCAACGCCAATTTCCCAGAACAAAACAAGAGCGTACGGCACGCGGTCTTGTCATGCTACGAAGTACCATCGTTGTTTTCTCCCTCGGTTTCTACAAAGGGGTGGAGCTCCCCGGCATCTTGACAGTTCGCACACATCTAATTCTTACCGCTGAGCCCCATCGCTACTGTTATCACAACTCCCAAAGCGCGCATGTACCCAACACCTTCAGCCCCACGCTCCCACTGCCAGGAGGGCACTGCATCCCTATCACACCGCTGATCTGATAACGATCGCAGACATCGCAGCGGAGCCACTGATTCACGAGACGGTCACCTCCCTCCCAAAAGCGAGGTTCTGGTCATCTGCCCTTCCCTGACGAGAATTCGTCTTTCATGGGGGGAGTTGACGCCGAAATACTAGATGAGCAACATCATCTTCAGCATCTTCTTCCACGAGGCAAGTAAACAAGCAGCGATCAAGAGCTGTGAGGCAAGAAGCCTGACATCATCCTCGAGGATCAATCCGCAAAAGCACACCCCTCTCTACCTCCAATCTGTTGGACCACAATGTACGAACACACACCACACGAAACTGACGCGCAAGGAGCGTTCTGTACTACAGAAAAAGTCGGTTTCCCTCCTCCATCTGTTGTTCTCATTCTCTACTTCATCGGATTTTCTCTTCTTTCTTTTCTTCTTGGTTGTTTGGCAAGGCGTTCAGGTGCTGCGCAACAATTGTGCGAACACATAAGGTTTCCCCCTTTCTTCTTTCTGGACAGGCCTCCCAGAGAACCAAGGCCCCGTTATATACACCAAGGTGCTCAAGCGACACACATCATGTGTACGGATACATGGGGGTTTCACCCTTCTGATTTTTGGACAGGCCCTTCAGAGAATCAAGGCCTCATTACATGCAGCAAGGAGTTCAGGCTGCACACGGATACCTGTACTGAAACATGATTCATTTTGTTTTTAGAAAATTGGACAGCTCTTTTCGAGAACCGAGTTCTCATTCATAACTAGGCCTCATTCACAGCAAGACCTCGCTCATAACAAGGCCTCACTCACAACAAGACGTTCAGGCTGTATTCACGCATAATACGGGTACAGATACAATGTTTTTATTTTTGGACAAGGCACTCGGAGAAACCGAGGCCTCATTTCACAGCAAGGAGTTCAGGACATTCACACATCACTTGCACGGAACATGGAAATGGAAACGTTTGGTTGGAATGGTTGTGCAGATTCATGGTTTTATAATTATTGGACAGGACCTCTCGAAAGAAGAATCAAGAGGCATCATTCGCAGAAAGCGATTTATTTTGATGGATATGAGATCCGAGTACCAATGGAAGGACGCACAAAGAAAGGACTCGTAAAGCACCATCACAGTTTTTGGCACAATCATAGACAAGTACTGGAAAAAGAAGAGTGATAGAACTAGAATGGCCTCCCCTTCGCCAAGAGGCGTGGTATATATGGTATTCATGTCAATTGCGAATCAATAGAGCCAATGTCAACACACTTGGAATCCTTGCTCTCTTTTTCTCGGTGCAGCTTGACTGTGTGCCATGCCCCCCTCACAAATCTTGAAATACACGTAGCCTTACCAAGAAACAAGACAGCCGTGATTAACAACGAAAACAATTATACTCGGGATATCCGTGGGCTAACCGCAATTATATGCAAATCCATTTGTACCGAGCAAGCAAACGCCACCGCCCAACTCAAGGCGACGCAAATGCTTTGTCATTTCCCCCCATCATGAATATAACAATCCGAGGGCGAGGATATTTACCCCTTCCAGAAGACCAACCAATAACCTTGACCTGACCTGAACCCTAGCCCAGCCTAGCCTTTCGGACCCCTGGAAGTGCCTGTTCAAATGTTTCCCCTTGTCTAAAGACCCTTCCTTCCCCCTTCCCATCCGTCCTGGAAGAATCCGTGTAGAATCATACAATTAGAGAAGACACGCCATCTATGACCATGGAACCACCCCTTGTGACCTGACCTGACTCCTTGTGTAGACAATTCGCATCAAAATTCAAGGCCGAGTCTCTAAGACCATCAATGCTTTCGCGTATAAGGGCAAAATCCGCTTTTCCGGAGGCACCTTTTTGACTGAAAACGCCATGTAGATGCAGCAATGCTTGGCTTTGTTTGTTTTTATGCAGTTGAAAGCAGTAGCGAAAGTAAAAAAAAAGAGGGAGGGGGGGGGGGGGGGGGGTCGCAGAGAGAAAAAAAAAAAATAAAATAAAAAATAAAAG
>QUSE01000010.1:4797240-4845913 GCA_006508115.1 Apiospora malaysiana
CCCCCCCCCCCCCCCCCCCCCCCCCCCCCCCCCCCCCCCCCCCCCCCCCCCCCCCCCCCCCCCCCCCCCCCCCCCCCCCCCCCCCCCCCCCCCCCCCCCCCCCCCCCCCCCCCCCCCCCCCCCCCCCCCCCCCCCCCCCCCCCCCCCAAAGAGACGAAAATAAAAAATAAAAAGAAAATTAAAGGAATCGAAGAAGAGGGTATCAAGAGTTTTGTTTAAAAATATTTGGACATGGCAGTGCTCAGGTCGGCGAAGTCGACAGGCTTCGTGACATAGTCGCTAAAACCGGCTGCCACGCATTTCTCTTGGACATCCGACATGACGTTGGCCGATAAAGCGATGATGGGAAGTTCGCCGTGCTTCCCTTCTTTCTCCCACTCGCGAATTTCGCGGCAAGCTTGATAGCCATCTTTGCGTGGCATGTGAAGATCGCACTACAATCATGCATTGTTAGTAAATCGCCGACTTCAGAGGTAGACAAGACGAGACTCTTTTTTCAACTTACAAGAATCAATGAGTAGAAGCCAGGAGGGCGGGAGAAGACGGCTTCTGTACACTCGACACCGTCGGCAGCTATCTCTGCCACGATGCCCACCTTCTTGAGATATCTGACGAGCACCTTTTGGTTCACCGGGTTATCCTCGACAAGAAGGACTTTGTATCCCTTATTGCCAATGCGCTTTTCGACATCGAGGAGATTCTGTTTCTGGGTTTCGACCATTTGCAGGGCGCTTGACCGGTTTCTATCAATGCTGAGGTCTCGCGATTTCGCTGGGTCAAACACTGCAGCAAACCGAGAGGGCTTGACAGGCTTGTAGACAAACGAAACCTTGTTTTCCGCCACGAGGTTCTGGTGGCCATTGTCGGAAATGAGCTTCAACACCGATTGGCGCTGCACCGAGTCTGTCAAGACTAGTATGGACGTCGTTCCCCCGGCTGCCGCCATTATTTGACCCATGAAGGCAATGATTTCCTCTGGAGAACCAAGATTGAGCACGATGTGTGTGAATATCACCGCTTCTTCGCCGCTAATCAGCTTTTGAGCCTCTGTGACCGTAGCTAACGCAGTGATCTGGTGAGGGATATCCTTAGGCAGAGTCATTTCGATGTGTTTGGCGGTTGCTTCCCGGCTGTACGTTTGTGGGCAGACAATGAGGATAGAATACATGGGCGGTCGGAATTGGTCTAAGGGGCCGGCAAAATTGGCAATGCCAGGCGTTGGTGAGCCACTTGGTGATAGTCGTCCCGAAGGCATCTCCAATTTCATCTGTGACAGGTCTTGCCCGCTTGCTTTGGCAGCCTCACTAAAGTGAACCAAGCCGACGTTGACTGACGATACTGACGATCTAGCAGTGACCTGGGAGGGCACTGATTTGACCGACGGATCCGAACTCGCCGATGAGTCGAGAGTGGGAGACCGCACCGCAGTCTCGGAACCCGGACTAGAGGTTGCTTGAGAATCCGCGACGACCTTGTCAACCACCACTGGGCGCACCGTTCGCGTGCTGCTATCTTCGGACGGTTGCTGTACCTTCTCTGTCGGCGGTGTGACGACAATATCAGGGTGATCCGAGTCGGTAGGTAGACCAAAGCGCGCGGAAAATGTGAAGGTAGATCCTTTTCCAGGGACAGCAGTGCCATCCATCTTGCCCCCGTGCAGCTCAACGAGCTGCCTGGAAATGACAAGACCGAGTCCACTGCCACCATGTTGACGCGTGCTGCTGCCGTCGATTTGGCTAAAAGGCTTGAAGATGAGCTCCGCTTCCTCCTTGCTGAACCCGCGGCCCGTGTCGATGATGGAGAACTCGAGCACAATCTCCGAGTCGCCCAAGTCTGAATTGTGGTCGACAAGGACTTTGCAGCGACTGAAGACCTCTCCCTGAGCAGTGAACTTTATTGCATTGCCGATGACGTTGAGGAGCACCTGACGGATGCGAACCTTGTCGCCCTTGACCCAGAACGGGACATCCTCCTCAACCACGTAGTTCAGTTCCAGTCTCTTTGCGATTGCCATTGTAGAGACCAGTTCGTTCACATCTTCGATCAGTGACCGTGTGTGGAACCACTCAAAGTTGAGCTTCATCATGCCCGCGTCTACCTTGGAGAGGTCGAGGATATCATTGATAATCATGAGCAGGCTGTTGGCGCTCGTCTGGATCGTATTGGTGTAGTCTCTTTGCTCTTCGTTGAGTGTCGTGTCTTGTAGGAAACTAACCATACCGGAGATGCCGATCAGGGGTGTGCGTATCTCATGGGACATATTGCTGAGGAACCTGCTCTTTGACTCCATCGCCTCCTTCAGCTTCTCCTCAAGAAGCTTGTGGTCGTTGATGTCAGTTGCCGATCCAAAATATGAGCTCTCACCAGTGCCGAAGTCGATGGTATCAATCTCCACGCATCTGATAAGATGCCACCGGTATTCTCCTGACTTGGACCTCAGTCGCAGTTCAGCCGTGTAAGAAAGTCGGCCAGTACTATCTGTAGCCACTTTTACTATGCCTTGCTTCTTTGCTAGCTCTCCGAGCCGACCTGCCGGTAAGTCGTATGCGGAACTGCTGCTTGAACTCGTGTTACGAGACAAGGTTCCTGGTCCGCCCTGCTTGGTAGGTGTGGATGAGAACTTTTCGGTCGGTATCCTACACTTGGCCAAGTCGTCCGGGTGGACGTAGTCCATGAAGCCAACCCCCATGGCATCGTCAAATGCTTGACCAGTATAAGACAGCCACTGCTGATTGGCAAATGTGATACCATCCTCTTCGGTAGCCGTGAAAATGATTTGAGGGATCAGATTAGCCAGCAACCGATGCTTGGCCTCCGAGGCTTCGACTTCCTCTTGGCGTGCGGCTCTGAGTTCCGCGATCTTCTGGTCGTGGATGTCCATGTACGATCCGATGTACTGAATGATCACGCCTCGCTTGTCCTTTGAAGCGACGGCGCGAGCTTGATGCCATCGGTAAACACCGTCGAATCGACGAATTCGGACGACATGGGCGAATGGGTCACCAGTGCGCAGAGCGGTAGTCCACTGTTGCAAATATGTATCACGGTCTTCGGGGTGAAGACTACCCCAAGGGTCCATAACGAGGTCCGCGATAGTTTGTCCGCGATATGTGAGATACTTGCTGTTTACCCACATGATTTCCCCATTGACAGGCATAGCCACGAATACATGTGCTGGCAGAGAGTCCAGCATGAGCCCTTTTAGTCTGTCGGTCGGCGGGAGCATGCTGACTTGTGTAGTCGTAATGGTATTGTGGCGTTGTAGCGATGGTGTTGGTACTGAAGGGGTTTGAACCATAGCCCCCGAAGGCAGGGACTGGAATGTGGATGAGAACTCGGCCCCGTATGAGTGAAGCCTCGTGTGTTTGTGCCCAGTCTGATCCGAGAGGCTTTGTGCCGCGATTTGCTTGACCAACTCATCGGTGTCTTTCTGGACTGCTCGTGGATCCTGCATGACCATATCGTTTGTAACCGCCGTGTTCTTCTTCAGCACGCTCTGCAACGTTTCTTCGGCTCGACCAGTACTTTGGCCACTGGTGTCAGTCTCCGGAGTAGAAGGCAACGTCTCCACCCGCACGCTTCTCCAGCTACTTGTACGACCCTGCGCTGCTAGAGAGGGCTCTTTGGAGCTCATGTTAGATCGCCCATTCTGAGCGGATATGCTTTCTGCAGAAACAGATGGTCTCGGCACAGACGCAAAGTAGCCATCTCCTGCGTAGTTTCCGGGGCTGGTACCAGTTGTCCGCCTCTCGACAACCAGTCCGAAAGATGTTGGGTCCCAATTGGGTGTACCACCAGGGGAACCAGCAGCACTTCGAGACGGGCCTGAATCGCTGGGGCTTGTCATGCTTCCGGTTATTGATCGCTGGGAAAGATTCTCAGAAGGTGGCCATGGCATGTGCGCGAATAGTAGAGGATCTGCAATCGGTCGTCCGTCTGGCCCAAGAGCCCCAAACCCAGAAGTCGTGGGTCTCTTGCGGTGAACCCCTGCAAGCTCCGTCTCAAGGTTAGAGTAATGACGACTAAGAGAGAAGGATGTGGCCAAATGAGGAGCAAGATGTTCTAATGAATAGCGGAGGTTGGATGGGTAGGGTATCACGGGAGTCAAAATTGACAAAATCGCAATCGGACTGTGCTGGGCCTTGTCTGGTGAACCAGCTGAAGAAGGTCGATCACCAAAAGTGTTGCCTTCTCCGCCCTGCTCATGGCGATTGCGTAGCCCCCCCTTTTGCTCCAAGACTGCGGGGTCTAATCTAAAGGTTTGGGCGGCTGGCTTGGAGAGTAGTATGTGTTTGAGGGGAATATGAAGGACGGTCCAGGCGTTATCTACACCGATCGTTTCAGGGGCTTGGATATTGGTATAATCGTGAGGACTAGGGCCGGGGTTGAAAGAGTCTTCATCCACCATGGCCTCTGTGAAGAAAGGGTTCTCAGAGGGATCAGCGCGAACTGCGGGCGAAGGCGCAGGTGACTGTGACCAAGGAGACGGAGGGGTCTGTTCGTATTCTTCATATTTTGGTGTCGGTGGCCGCGGCTCGTCATCAATATCTAGCACCGACATCACATTAGATATCTTGGACTTCTCTCGTGTCGCCGACTTGCCAGGGCGACCTCCCCTTGGGTTAGCAGCGTTGCCAAGAAGAGACGATAATTTGCTAGAAGAACTGGCTCTTATTGGTCTCTTGGGCTTCTTCTTCTCCTCAATTATGGGATTCCTCTTCTCCTGTGGCGGTTCTTCCGTTGTCGCGTCAAGATAGGGGTAACTGCGGGTGAGGGCAATCACTTTGCCTCTCTCGATTACCCTTTGGATTCCGTTATGGTCAATCAGAGGATCGGCCTCTAGGTCAAGTCCTTGTAATACTGGTAGTACCCGCCCCTTGACCTCTGAATGGGCCGCAAGAGGTGCTTCCCAAGCCGGGACAGATGGCTGTTGCTCCTCCACTGCATCGTGCTCCTGAAGTGCCTCTTTATTAAGTTTGGGTAAAGGAGTAGTCGGGGAAGCCCGTTTGGGAGTCGGATAATAACTTTTGCTGCGGGGCAGTGCCGCCGGCCTCGAAGGTGTCTGGCCTGGAGTTTCAGAGGGTTGACTTGGGCGGGTTTCTCTCTTGTCCTCGTAAGAGGTAAAAGAATGTCGGCTCAGCATTGTTGGGCGTGTCGGTCCGTCCGCTTTCGGATAGAAGTCGGGAAGCGAGGCCAGTTCGGATACGTCATCCCTGCTGCTCGGCACCATGCTGCTTCCCCGGCCCATATAGCCCATGCTGTACCCGTCTCCTTCAAGGTTGTTATATGTCGCTTTCTGGCCCCAAGGCACATTCTCCAGGTCTGTCGAATCGGCCGGAATGGATAGCGTCATCCTCTCTGCTTTGTAGTGCTCCTTCATTATCTGGACAACAGCACTCCACCAAGCATCCAAGCCGGGCTCCGCTGTAAGCATCAGAGATAGCTCATACAGGTTCGGAGTTGGAAGCAAGAAGTTGTCTTGGACGATTGGCGTTGAACCATACGGTTGGAATGTCATAGCGGACGCGGGTGTTGACGGGTCAGACCGCAGTTGATCGTGTATTCCGAAATTGTCAAACTGGTCTCCTGTTGCATTGAGTATGCTAGACTGCCCACTGAAGGCTCGATGTAGTGCTGACGGCATATAGCTAGGCGTTGCCATCCTGGGAAACGGATAGGATGGTGTCCGAGCTGCCAGCCCAGGCGTGAAGGCAGGGGTGCTGCCGCCCCGAACGGTTTTGTTTGACTCAGTGGATGCCGTTGGCAGATCCGAGCTGGAAGTGGATGCCGTGGCCGAAGAAAACGACATCTCCTCACGTATTGGCGAGGGACGTTTCTCGTTCGGGTGAGCGAGGTGAGCGAGCTGAGGACTCCGGGACAGCTGCTCGCGCCGCTCCAAGTCCCGGGCAAGACGTTCTCGGTACTGATTAATGATAGATTGAGAATCTATAACTTCGGGAGAACCAGTCGCAATGCTGACCTCTTTCGCCTTCCTCTTTTTCGCCTCGTCCACCAAAGACGGGAGCGCCTCGGCTGTCGAAATGTTTCCCTCGGGCATATCGTCGGTTTCGGGATTCGACCGTGGCGTCTCTTGGCCTTTCCCTACGCTTGGCCCACCGCCACGTAGATGAAGACCATCGATGTTGTTCGCGTCTTCGGAATCCGGCGTCCATTCGGGTGCGCCTGTCGGCGCCAGTGATTGCATGCGCGGGCTTAACATGGTGTCTTCGGGGGGAAGACCATGCCCAGGTAGAAGATTTGAATTCTGGGCAGATGACAGCTCGCGCTCGAGTTCCACATTTTTCTCCGAGGCTTCGCTATTTACTGCATTGTCGTGACCGGCATCGAGCGCATCATTCGGCTGTTGGGTCAGTTGAGAGGTTGGCATTGGCATTCCTCTGAGTAGAAGCGCGCCCATGCACTTCGAGGAAAGCGATAGTGATGCCGCATTCGCTTCTACCGAAATGTGAGATTTTCCAAGAGTTCGTCGTGCGTCTATGGTGTAATCATGGCCAGTCCTTGGCAGTGGTGTCGATTGGCGAGATGCGAGAAAGGGTTTGAATAGACCGGTTGATAGAGTCGAAAAAAAAAGGAGTCGATAGGATGGAAGATAGCGGCGTGAAGCTTTCGCTTGCGTCGACGTAGAGAGCGAATGGAAGAGTGTGTAGTGGGTGTGGTGGTTTGTGTGTATGATGAGTTGAGTGTAGGTGTGTGTGTGTGTGCGGTGGTGGTGGTCGTCGTCGTTTCGTGGTTCAGGTTCAGTTTCCGAATGACGTAGCCAGGCTTCTGATCTTTCTGTGGCAGGCAGCCCCCGGAAAAGAAATCAGTGCTACAGGCTCTGCGTTACACGGCAGGCCACTTTTTTGGCTGGTCAGGACGGGAACTGAGTCGTGTGCAATGGCAAGACAATCAATGCTTGCATAAAGTACCTGTCGCATGTAGGCAGGCCACCAACCGTTTGATGGTGACGGGACTTTGAAGCATACGACTGACTTTTACCAGTGCAGTGCAAGGCAGCTAGAACTACTAAGTAAGAGGCAGGTAGACAAGAACCCCAAACCCCAAACCTCCCCATGCATGCGGGTATTAGGTATTACTTAGGAGGGAGGTACAGGTATTCTCCCAGTGGTCGAGGCCGGACGGAGGGGTACCTGTCCTTGTTTAGATTGAAGCAGATGCGAAAACAAGAACAGCCTCATCCTTTTGGCTACAGAAAGACCAGAATTACATTGGTTGTCCTGACCACTTAACCTTACCTACTTTTACTTCTGCCAGGTACTTACTTGAGTTACCCGCTTGCACTCTGGTTTGGGGGTTACTCGCGATCAGGCCCGTCGCTTATCCTTTCCCCATCCACTCACTAGCCACGCCTTTGGAAGTAATTACATGTAGGCAAGCAAGTACGGAGTATACTGCATACATCCTAGGTTACAAACCAACCTATCCAGATCTGTTGCATGCGGTTGATTGCTGATGATGCATTTGTTGGACTCCCTTGACTCCATACTTTTTCCTCTCATGTCAACATCATCGAGCTCTCTGTCAGTCTGATTCGGAGAAGGGCCTATGTAGGTTCATACAGCTGCGCCCCCCTCCAAGCATCATCAGTCTGATCTGGAAATCGGGGGGCTGTCGTCTACTGCACACACCTACCTATGCCACAGTGCCATGGGCTTTTCATCAATCACGTGGGCATGCCAGTCATTCTTTGGCGAAAGCCGATTTCAAGTACATCTGTACTCCTCAACTACTACTATCGGCCGGTCTTGCTTGACTGGATGGAGTCTGGACATGGGCTGACCGTCCTAGCAGACCTATTCTGGTCGCTAGGGGTTGGCCGCTAGCCTGCCATGCGGTCCGGAATTGCCTTGGATTTGATGCGCTACTACTACAGCCTACCACCACGGGGCCTGCCAGGCATTAATACCCCATTCTATACATATTACTGACATGTATGTATTTCCAACAAGTCCATGTTTGGACGCCGCCACTTTGTATGTTGGCAGTATCGGGCGGCACCAACGAACGTTCGGTTTTAGCACAGCACCGGACCACAATACCAATCTGGTCCGGCTCCAAGTTCGGGGAGTTTTTTCCTTTTTTTTTTCTTTTTTCTTTTATTGCCTGTTTCCCATAACAAGACACATTGCCCATGATTTACCCAACGACCCAACCCTAGGGCATCTGTAAGAGCGGGATGCGGCGGCTCGCTAAAGCTATTGTACATTATGCTCTGCGAGGACCAACATGCAATGCATTGATGCACTTCGTTGGCCTGTCTGCAAACGGCTGCAGTCACGAATGACAGCAACCGACACGCCCGGGTCATAT
Source organism: Apiospora malaysiana (assembly GCA_006508115.1). Taxonomy (NCBI): domain Eukaryota; kingdom Fungi; phylum Ascomycota; class Sordariomycetes; order Amphisphaeriales; family Apiosporaceae; genus Apiospora; species Apiospora malaysiana. The sequence continues at coordinate 4,805,572 of QUSE01000010.1, forward strand.
TCTGAGCTTGAGCTGAACCGCCGTTGCCACACCCACTCATGATCAGTCTGACTGAAAGTGAGTGAAAAAGAAAGGTCCCATGAGGCGGCACGCACTGAACATGGCTCTTTCTCCGATTGCATTCCTGCCCAAAGGCCCCCTGGATGTAACGGCGACAACGCTCGCTGGCATCGCATTCGCTAGGTACGTATAGAGTAGCCAGGGCAGTATATGGGCTTGGGTAATTTCTTGCTAGTCGGTAGGAAACGCTGGCAATTGGATGTTACTTAGTATTTATTTGTCTTCGCCTCATGCACCCGATGTTGCTTTCAACGTGGCCCCCGATCCTCGAGCTCCATTGTCTGACGGTGAACCGGGATGGACCCGACTGATACCGACCCTGGAAAAACTTCCTGACCGTTCATCCTTTTTTCGGTCGACGCATCTCGTGTTTTCCCCCCATGTTCCAAGTTTTCTTTTTTAAGCATTAACCGTCTACCAAGGCCGTTCAGGAAAGTATGGTCCCATTGTTCTCTAGTCAATTGGGACGATACGACGATGGTGATCAAGTTGGATCTTCTCATGCGGATACTACGGCAACACTGCCATGGCAGGGCCCGGGCTGAAGTTGGAGGGGCACCACATCCTGGGATATCTTCTAGAAGGAACAGACGCTCGTGGCTCGAGTGAGCCATCTCCGTGTATCGATTTCTTGGCCGTTGAGCTGCATTCTCGCTGCAGCGTGACTCGTCAGCGTATCCACCCGGGGCGGCCTGACTAGAATGTCCACGAGACTTCGATCTTTTAGCACCTTTGAGTAGTGTCGCCCAATCCGTCAATAGCCACGATAAAGAAGGGGTCCGGTACGTTCCCGAAGGTAAAATCGCCTGTCGTCCCAGTAGTGAGATGCCAATGAGAGCCTGCCGCTTAACACAATGTTCGCTGGCATGGAAATTGCTGCTCGATAGTTCGCCCTGGCTGTCTGGGGCGGCACGGTTGTGTGTTTCCGACCATCACGGTGCAGCGGGCTTTTTCATTTCATGTTTTTTTATATATGCAGGCATATTGTGGCTCGAATCTCATGATCGCTCTTATGGCATCATGACGTGCATGTCATCTCTACTCTGTACCTCTCCGCCTTTTGGGGATGTCTTGGCGCCTGCCCGTGCCACGACTCGGACATCTGGTATCTTCATATATTGGATGGTATGTAATACAGTATTTGCCCCAAGATCTTGAGTATATCGTGTACCGTACATAGTATACGAGTACCGATTGGTCCCGGCTGTCTGGGCTTGTCACACCACAAATTTCAGGGTCATTCTAGCTTCAAAGATTCAGGATTCGCACGCATTTGTCACTTTGCGCCCTTTAGAGTTCATGGTTAATGTAACTGTCGGGCACTGGATTTGTTTCGCGACTGAAATCCAGGGTCTATAGCTATAGCTGAACACACCAAAATCTTGTATTTAGTCAGGCATAAGAGTGAAATGCATGTGTTTCACTTCAGCTCCGTCGTGGGAGTTCCGTCCATACCGAACGACGAGAGCATGTTATTGGCTCGCCGGCACTCATCGGCCGGTTTTCTTCAACCAACCCCATTTATCTCTGGACGCGTATTTGAATAAAAGCCTGTTAAAAAACCGGTATATATCGTATCATCCCCCCTCTCTCTATATCGTGCGCTTTGTGATGTATCACCAATATAATGCTAACTATTTTTCAAACGCCGAAGAGCTTCAAAGGCCGAAAAGAGGCTCCAAAGCAGAGAGAAGCTGAAGAGTTGGCATGCGGTGGGCAACGCCGCTTTCTGCGCCATCGACACGGCTAGTAGGTACGCTAATCGGGGGGTCAATGGGGCAGGGGGGCCCTTGCCCCCTCCATTCTCGCGTGCGAGGAGATCCAGTCTGGTCCAGTCGACTCCAGATCAAGTTGCCTCCTCTTGGTCAGCATTAGGTGAAACCAGTAGATAATAAATAGCACAGGTCTAGACCGCAATAAAACCACACGTCGCCAGACGCCCTCTGGCCCTCTGGCCCTCTGATAGAACTTCGAAATGGCAAAGTAAGATTTCGAGCATTTCTATGAAGTAGGTTAGATAGGCATTGCATTGCCTAGTCCCTGTGGATTGGGACTAAAACCCCATCAACCGGTCCTCATCCACAAATACGGAACACGACGGAAAGCCTTTCCGCAACCGTGGCGCGGGCTAAGGCTGCTGTCGTTCAGTAAACGATCAAAAACCAACTGTGCTAACCTCGTAAACATCGACATCCGGGATCGATGATCCGATTCATCGTACGCATTCCGGCCCCTGGCTACTTGCTACTTGCAGTGAGCAGGAAAGAGGAAAGGGCTCAGCAAGGCTGGTGGCAGAGCCAAGACAGCAGAGCAGCAAGACAAGTTCAAGCTGCCATTGGAGTCTCAACAATATTGGACTACGACGATAACTCGACAGCAAACGCAGCTAAACCCAAGGCTGTCAGGTTGGGAATGAATCGCAATCGACATCAAAACGGGCAGCTACTTAGAAATTTGGAGTAGGATGAGTGTTTATCTTCAGGGGGTTCAAGGAGCCCTGCGGAGATGGAAGTCCGTCTGCCGATCAGTCGATGCTTTAGCTCCGGCGTTTATCGCAACCGCAACACTCGGGCGTTTCTTATATAGCAAACGGCGGTTGTACATCAACACAAAACGATGCAGATATAGATATCGATCTACTCTTTACCATATGTCACTTTAATCAGTCCGTATTGCCCACCATGAAAAGCGCAGCAACAGTGGGTGTTGCCGAGTGGCCATCAGACCCGACTTTGCATATTTTGACGAAGGAGGACGGCGAGGATGAGAAAGGTTCCATCATAACTCCGACCCCTTCCTCTTCTGGCCTCCAAGTCCGCGAAGCCTCCCGCGCCAAGACCTTGACAACGCCCACATCGGGCCTCGCCCGGGGCTACTTGCAAGCGAACCTCATTGTGCTGCCGTCGCGCTACGCCGCCGACTTCTGCCTCCTCTGTGCCCGGAACCCGGTGCCGTGCCCCTTAATCGCCAAGTCCGAGGCCCCCGGACGATACGACTCCATCAAGCCGTGCGTGGCAGGCATGGCCAGTGCGGACATACTGTCAGCTGGCACCGTCGATCTGCGACACGACATACCCCGCTACATGGTGTACCGCGACTCAAAGCTCGTCCAGACCGGGGTGTTAGATATCGAGGACGAATGGGACGGCGACGACCACGTAGCGTTTCTGGTAGGCTGCTCCTACAGCTTCGAGACGGCGCTTGACCTTGCGGGCCTATCCCCGCGGCACACGGTCTTGGGCCGTAACGTTCCCATGTACCGGACGCGGCTTCCGCTGTGCGCGGCCGGCGTGTTCACGGGGGGGACCTACGTCGTGTCGATGCGGCCGTACAAGCGGGGCGATGTAGAGAGGGTTCGGGACGTCACGCGGGGCTATAGCATGACTCACGGCGAGCCGATCGCGTGGGGTTGGGACGCGGTGCGCAGTCTGGGGATACTGGATATCGACGCTCCAGAGTGGGGTGAGGCACCCGTCGCCGCCGATGGGAGGAGGCCCATGGGCGAACTGCAGGGCTCAGACGAGGAGGTCCCCGTGTTCTGGGCTTGTGGGGTGACACCCCAAGAGGCGGTGATGAGAGCGAACATAAAGGGAACGGTGATGGCTCATGCCCCTGGACACATGCTACTATTGGACTGCAAGGACCATGACATAGTCAACATATCGTGATTTGTGTATTTTACAAGCGGTAGGCTATATTTCCTACATTGTTCCTCGTATATAGCATGTATGCTTAATCGGACAACTCAATGGTGTGTTGTGATTGATTCGTGTATCCTTCTATATCTACTTAGATCTTACTCAGGCCAGCAAACGGATCAGTGGTGAGGTGATAACTCAGCAATTACAATCAACGCCCAAAAGCAAGACCAGTTGCATTGCCTATGCAGGGCCTTCGGTGTCTGGGGTCGGTTCTATGACTGGATTCACTAAAAAGTCGTCCGTGAGAAGGATTCCCAGCTCAGCATCGGAAATCTGGAGGTTAAGATCATCCAGGCCTGCGAAGTTCCCAGAACCGAAATCCGCAAGAAACCCAAAATCGAGGAGGGGGTCTTGCGCCCTGCTGTTGTCTTCTGGCCCTGGAAGCTCCATGGCTTCAATGATGCTTGTCTTTACTTCAATTATACAGGGCCAAGTGTGCTTGATCCCGTCCATGGCATCCAGTATAATCTCCATAGACTTCACGATGCTAGAGTCGTCTGGAGGGATGTCTTCCAGTGACCTCCGCATCAGGACTGTGCCAGCGGCAACGGATAGAGTGTGGACAAAATCCAGAGGCAGCGCCGAGTACTTGTAATAGCGGGAATAACTGCGAAGCAATCGTGTAATGGCCTGCAGCGACTCATAGCATATCTCCACGTCCTCGCTTTGACTGATGCCCGGTCTACCATAGAGATGCCTAGGAGGTCGGTGGAGGATGATCATTGCCGTGTGGAAGACCATGCTAGGACGAATGTCAGCGGGTCGCTCTTCTGGCCCATTACTGGCTCAGAGACTTACTGCAGATGAAGAACAAACGGCTGGACCTTCCCATTGCTCCACTGGTTCCAGTATAACTTGCTGGGGAGTGTAGCGAGCCATTTGTTGAGTTGCACGTGGATTTGCTGCGCGGTCGCTGCGAGTACTGCGCGGTCCGCATTGTGCTTGCGATTTTCAAAGAGATCCGTGATCATCGTGTGCACAACTTTGTAGAGCTCTACTCGGTAGATAAAACTTCCCGAGAGGGCGATGCCATCTTCGTACGCCGTTGCCGAGATACCCTTGGCGATATAGGTGTCCAGAAGCCCCTGCCAGGCGTCGGGATAGGGGATTCGTATGGTATTACGCACATCGGATTCATGTGGGTACAGGGCAGGAGGCCGACCGAAGTACATGCTGATCTGTTTGTCCGAGTTGAAAGCTGCCCAATATACGCGACGAAGGATCTCTCGATCAATCTGCGAGTCCGATGGCTCGTCTGAAGACCAGTTGTTTGGGTCAAGATGCACTTCAACAGGATAAGTCAGCAGTTCCTACTTCCGTGGAGGCGTAGACGGGTAAGGGGGCATCACAGGGTTGATACTGTGTGTTTGAAGTTTTCCAGCTCCGAATATCGCTCACGGGGATAATCCAGGGACTTTTCAATGTTATCGAGAAAACTTATGCGAGCGACAGACAACTCGAGAAGTTACCTACATCCCATTTCATGTGTGATTCTTAGTGCAATGCCGAGAAATAGCCAGCCCTTGGAAGCTTTACCATGGCCAATAGCGTAAGAACTCAGCAGTATCAAAGCCTGGAGTAGTGTCAAGTCTGGCTTATCTAATGCGGCATACACCATACTCTCTGCCTGGGTATAGAAGCTTTCCGACATAGATGACATGGAAGGATCGCCTGTTGCCAGTGCGCCTATGGCACAAATCGCGTACAATAATACGTCGGAGTAGTAGCGGCCCGCTCCGCAGTCATAATCCCGCAGGAAGAACTCTCGGTAAACGCACATATGGTACGGGTATTGCTCCTTGAAGAATGCAGACATCAGGCCCTGGCACGTCTCGTCGTGTGGAGAGAAGTGAAAATCCAGCGTAGACGAAGTTGAAAGACCAGTTGGCCCACTGGGCGAAGGAACGCCCGTTACTCCGTTGCAAGACGAGAGTTGAGGAGGTGGAAGCGGCTCGACGGTCCCTGGATATGCATGGAATAGTCCAGTCGAGCCAAAGTATTGCAGAGCGGCACTTCCGGAGCGAGCCTTCTTCAGTTGCCCGGCTCGTGCTTTGGCTAAGACGACATCAGTGTCATCCAGGGCTCGCGAGACTGGCGAAGTTACGTCCACTTGATTCTCTTGCTTCTTAGTATATCCCGAAAGCATTTGTTGTCTCCTATCGCTGTCTGCTTTGGCCAGCTGCTGGATGAACAGCTCTAGGGAGGCGACATGTCGCTCTAGGGCCTGTACGTAACTCTTGGGCATTGGTCTAGAAGCCATGTAAGCACTGCCTAGGTATCTATTAGGGCCTGCTGGAATGCTAGTGTACCTTTGCTTCTCTCCAGAGCCCGAGATGACGCATTGCGTACCGGCCTTCGTACAGCCCGAGCAAGGTTGTTGGCGATCACACTTGATCTAAGAAACTGTGTTGGTGTTTTCATGCATGTACGAGTTGAGATTGGGGGACTTGGGACCTACCTTTCTTCTTCGGCACCTCTCGCATCTTTGGATACAGTCAGCTGACGATCATTGAAGAATAGAAAAAAATACACGGCAAGAGAGCCTACGAAACACTCGCGATATCTCCTATTGCCGTAATCGGAACGGATGGCCTTTCTGCGTCCATGGCTTCTCGTGAAATGGATATTGCATAGAGAACGAGCGGTTAAATGTTGAAGAAGACGATTCCGATTTGAAATCAGGCCCCATCTCGATCGCTGATCTTGAGACTGTGAATGCCAGGTAGGACACGATCCAGCCGCACGTTGTGGTATGCTGCTGTGCTGACAAGATGGCGAATTACACATGCATGTATGTTAGGTTAGTAAGTACTGCGCCGTCTTGCCTGCAGCAACCGTGCGGGGTATGACCTCAAGGTATACCTAACCGATACTCAGTCGAGTATAGAAAGCACCGCCAGTACCGGTAGTATAGATGCTGGGCATAACAAAACACTAGGCCAAGTGTGATATGAAAGTTAAGTAACGAGAGAGTATATAGACAGCATCAATCAGCTAAGCAAATACCAACTCCCCGTTCCATGTCAATCTACATACCCTCGTTTGTCGAATCACATTCGCGCCGACGTTGAACCCAGCGGTCGCGCTTAGCATGGGGGCCAGAGACCGGAGACCGGATGCTTAGTGGCCGCAACGACGGCTGAAGAGAGGGTACACTGTCTCACATGCCTTAAAACCGCTAAAATTCGGTTAGATTAACCCCCCCGACGCCAGTTTTAACGCTTATCGATAAGGCAATGTACCTTTTCTCCCCTCCAAATACCAGCCACGCGCCAGCACGAGCCAGAAACAAGCCACGGCGACGGTCGCTTACTTATACGTACCGTTGGTGCTCGAGCGTCGATACTCACCAAGCGTCGCCAAACGTCGATTTCGAGAGCGTCAGCTTTAGGAGGTGTCGAAAAAAAGAAAGGTATAGTCAAGTGTAGAATATTGACGCGATTCCGAATATCGACGTCAATTTATCTTAATTGACGTCGATCGGACGCAATTAATGTATACCGGATTGAAGGCTTAAGAGGTGGCTTGAGAGGTGTGGTGTCGAGAGGTGCGGCGTTGAGAGGTGGTGAGAGGTGCGGTATCGACTTTAGAGGTGATGCACTTGTGGCGGAAGGGTAAAAAGATGGTGAAGGTACTTTATCGGCCGTCGGGGTGTGTGAAAACTGGCCAAAATGACCAAAATGGCTTATTTTGGGGCGTGGTTGTAGTGAAAAAACATCGGGTTTTAAGGCATTTGGGCATGTGAGACAGTGTACCCTCTCTTCAGCCGTCGCAACCCTGGTTTCTTCCGTCGTATCCAACCTGGCTACCGTAAACTGCGAGAAACTGTGCAATCAGCATTGGAGTAGAAGACAATAAATGGCTTGGCAGATGTATATCCAATGACATTTCATTTGCGAGTATCATCAGTGCCTAACTTTGCGAGGCTTCAAAGACTGTATTTATCTACATTCCTAAAGTAAAGTGTTTGCCTACATGTATATGTACATGTACAAATACACGCAGTTCTGCATGATCTTCAGCTGTCAAAATGACTTCGGTTGGACAGGCAGGCATCGGAACGAGATCCGCAGACTGGTGGACGCTAGTCAAACCTACAAATTCGTCAGTCCCGACGAGAAATCTGATAATTTTCATGGCGGCAAACAGCAAACGACCATTATCTTTCACGTTTCACACGAGTCGCTACCTCTTGTGGCTCAGTACTGCCCCCCTGGGCACTCAGCCGAAATCATCCCGCCTAACCTGTCACTTTCGGGCTGCAACCCAAGACCTCGATCAAAAAAAAAGTATATGATTTGATAGATTGATACTCTTGCGTCAGGGCGACCCAACATCGCTTCTACGCCTTTCTCCCTGATAAGAACAGAAGCCGTCAAAGTGGCTCTTCGAAGAACACGCCTTGCCACCTATCGACAGATTCCAAATGATTCAATAACATTTGCTAAATGTTCAACGGCTTATCACTGCCTCCTGGCCTTACGGACTTGTAAGGACGACTCCGGGGTGACTTGATAGTACCAGCGCCCTCGAGAGCACACGCTCTCATTCCACGACACAATGCCTGCCCTGGACCTTACAGACTTCAATATCCTCGTACGCCATATGCTCCAGCGTGGTTATCTCTTGGCTTCTGACCTAATCTCTGCTAGACTGCTTTGCTGGGGGGATTCATCAGCATCTTCGGCCTAGTCTCATACCTTGTGAAAGAGAACTTTTATCTATCTGAAGCATGTAAGGAGCCGGACCGACCCGAAACCATGGTGGGGAGTATGCTGACCATCTGCTTAAGTGATATCACTGTTGGTGGGCGTTGCTTTCTCGCCCTCGGCAGCCAACCTCATTCGACCCTTGGATTACGCGCTTGGCAATCAAGATAACCTCAATGACATCACCTTGTACTTTTCACGGCTCGTACTTGGGGTACAGCTCGTACTGGCCGGCATACAGCTGCCAAGTCGATACCTCCGGAAGGAATGGAAGCCTCTGAGCGTATTGCTGGGGCCGGTCATGACCTTGATGTGGCTCGTCACTAGCCTTCTCATATGGGCTTTGGTGCCTGGCCTACCCTACCTCCATGCGCTTGCTGTAGCCGCATGTATCACGCCGACGGACCCTGTTTTATCAAATGTGATCGTGAAGGGCAGATTTGCAGATAACAATGTGCCGAAAGAGCTTCAGAAGATCATCATTGCGGAGTCAGGTGCCAATGACGGGCTCGGTTACCCCTTCCTGTTCTTCGCTCTTTACTTGATCAAATATACGGGCGATGGCGGCCATGCTGCCAGTGGGGGAGCCAAAGAAGCGATGGGCCAATGGTTCGGCGAGACCTGGGGCTATACAATCGTGCTCAGTGTCATATACGGTGCTGTTGTCGGTAAGGTTTTCCTGCACCTGCTACACTTTGCCGAGGAGAAGAAATGGGTGGACCGCGAGAGTTTTATAGTGTTCGCTCTTTCACTGGCCCTATTCATCACCGGTACATGTGGCATGATCGGTAGTGACGATGTTCTTGCATGCTTTATTGCGGGGAACACGTTCACTTGGGATGACTGGTTCCGGCTCGAAACCCTTGACGAGGCAAGTTACGCTCTCCAGAGACTGGTGATAGACATGCTGACAATATGTAGTATGTGATCTGCCGTTCAACAAAGTGCAGCATTTCGTTTCCTGGCTAATAGCTCAACAGCACGCTCCAACCCACCATTGATATGCTCCTGAATGTCGCCATCTTTATGTGGTACGGCGCTGTCTGCCCATGGTCTCTGTTCCTCAGGAACGACGTCATTCCGATCTATCGACTTATTCCTCTTGGTATTTTGATCCTTTTGTTCAGACGCCCGCCAGTCATACTGGGTGTGCACAAGTTTATTCCTCAGATCGAAAACCTCCGTCACGCTATTTTCATAGGCTTCTTTGGCCCAGTGGGAGTCTCTGGCATCTTCTACTTGTATATCACGCGTCATTTCCTCGACAGCCTCAAGGTCGACGGAAAACAGAGAGAAGATGTGGCAAAGCTAGGAGAGACGGTAGAAGTCGTCGTATGGTTTGTCACCATATGCAGTATTGTAAGTTTTTGCCGCGGCTGCGTCTGCACCGTGATACTGACTTGCAATTAGGTTGTTCATGGGTTGAGTATCCCTCTCGGGAAATTCGGGCTGGAACTTCCTCGAACTATCTCGCGGAGCCTCTATTCGCCTAGCGATGACGGCGGGAGCGAAACCCCTTTTCGTATCCGAGGGCGAGTCAGTAATTTGTTACCCCCTTTTCGCAGCAAGGACACCGCCAGAAATCCCAGTGAACCTACTATCTCCAGGCCAACAACATCTGCAGGGCCAGTCTACCAAATTGGTGGCAGTGTAATCCCCGAGGATATTGAAAGGCAGGTGCCAACGTCGAGTCTGCCCAATCGTATGATTCGCTTCCCCGACGAAGACGTACCAGAACCAGACCAACCCCAAGCCCGACCGGCGGAGCGGACTCATTCGGTTACAAACAACGACCAACTGCCGAGCACGACCGTTGTCCATCCTCAAGTCTATGGGCCCTCACAACCAAGCGCTAGCTAGGTATATCGTAAATCCTACTAAGTCTATGTCGCTGCCCTTGTCGGCAATGGCTTTTACGGGTCTGACTATTCGAGGACAGCAACAATGACTTGCATGTAGTAGATGATGATTGGTGTAAATCCCAATTCATCCAACCATCATCTTTAGCGCACCCAAAATCGACTATGTCCCCGGGAATTATTTGGTGTCTGCAGCAAAACTGTCTTTACCGCATTGTTGATATCTGCAATTACCAAAATATTCACTTGGCAACTCAAGCTGGTCTATTCTTCGCGGCCAATTCACGGACTGCACATGGGGTCCATGACAGGTCGATTAATGACTTGTCAGTTCATCGTTCTCTATAGTTTTCAGCCAATTATTCGAGCTTTTTCTGCACGGCTTCTCAACACGTCTCGGTCAATCATTGCGTGGTACCGGGGGGCGGGGGGTTCAGTATTATTGTCTTGCTTGAGCCCGTGTAACGGCTCTTGGCCCCGAGCGATTCAAGCCTTTTGGAGCCTACCTAACCGGGTGAGACACAGACTTCTGTACCTGGATCGCATCATAGCGATTGGCGGGAACGATTCCAACTCTGTGCCTGGTAACTCAGCAAGCAAGCCTTTGGAACAAAGTATGATTAGAGGAGCCTGTGCATCTAGCCGATAATTTCGGCGAACAATGACAGCCCTGACAGACAAAGGCCTAGACTCTCCTAGCTGGATATGCAGCCAGGCCCTCGGTATAAACGAAGATGGTGCATTAATATCACCATGCAGCTGCAAGAGTTCCAAGTTGTGCTGTCGGTAGGTGCTTGGCGACCAGAGGGGAGAGATAGGGGAAGAGAAGAAGAGGCTAGTTTTGTCGTCATTAGCCTATCGTGCAGATCTCGATACTCTTGGCGATGGAGTTCTGCGCATATTATTTCTCACATCGCCCTCTGCGTGGCTACCAGAAGCTGAGATCCCTGAAGCGGCTTCGTAACCCAGTCCTGCAGGATATCGGCCATAGAGCGAGCGGGTTTGAGAATGCGGAACCGGACTGTCGAGCCTAGTGCAAAGTGGTGGCTGCTGCAGCACCGATTTCAGTTCGAGGAGGCGTGCAGTAAAGATAACGCTGTTGCTGCTGCGCCATATGCAGCCCCATGCAGAGTTTCGCCGCGATGTTTCTCGACGACAGGCCTTGTATACTCCACCCTCTCTCATGTACGAGGGACAGCCAATGGAACCCAACCTGCCTGCTCCTCCTCCTCACATCCAGATAATTTCGTATATGTATATTTGATGTATGTATGCTGCAGTGGGTTGTGGACGGGTTTGCTAATCGAGCGATATACTATGCAACTACCTACCACGCTCAAACTGACCGGCCTGCCATATACGGATAGATGATAACCCCCTCTCAGGCCGGGGATAACAATGGTCTATGGCGCACAGTGTTCGAAACCACTTGCTCGGAGATTTTCAACATTAGACTGAGGATACTTTTGAGTTCCAGCTCCCAAGCCAGAATGCAGGGGGCTGCGGCCGGATCGAGGAAAGGCGTACAGCATCTGATGGCATTAACTAAAAAAAAAGTCACCAAGACCAACCATGCTTGCTGCAGTCGGTCCTATACCAAAGATCAAAGTCAAGACAGGCCTTTGTCACAAAGCACCAAGTACATGTGTGTTGTGTATCGCCGCTTGACTTACATCACTGAAGTGGGTTTCTGGCGGAACTACTCTCTCGCATAGTGAACACAAATCTTGTCACGCACATAATACACCGTTCGGAGGAGGCGGAGGCGGATGGCGAGATGGGGTTTGCGATAGCCGCCTCTTGTACATCATTAGCTAATGTTTCAGGGCAACAAAAAGTGTCGGCTCTTGATCAAGCTTTGACACGGCTGCGAGAGTTTCAGTGCAATATATGTATTTACTGGCTTGCGTCCTCAGCCATCTGCCGTGCAAAGGCGACGGCGACGGCGACGGCGACGGCAACGGTTGCGTGGGGGGTTTTGCCCCCCCTTTCGACGATGATGGCATGGCAAAGAAGTAGGTACTGCAAGGTGTGTGCCGTGGCCGAGACGGCCTGAGCAAGGCATGATGCACTGATAACGATCTGAATTGAGTTCGATCTTCTACATGGCCAACCTAATAAGTGTCCCCAAGTGTCTCGAACCCCCAAGGTTAGCCGCCAATCTATGTATGTTATGTGTGCGTGCGTTTCCGATTCCCATGAGGAGGATTTCGCTTTCCGAGAGCCGGAGGAGAGAGAGCTTACTTGGGTATCACTCTGCATACCTAAGTTTCCGCCCTATTCCTCCCGACTCTCCAGGGCGGGAGCTACTTAGCTGACTGGCTTTGCTTCAGACAGGAAGAGCGGCAAGCAGAGTGACTGCAGCGACTAGTGATGTTTGTAATGTAGCGAATAAACACCGATTTGACGAAACATTAGGTTAGTAATAGCAGAAACGGAAGAAGTAGCAGAAGCAGCAGCAGCAGCAGCAGCAGGAGTAGCAGCAATAGTGCCATAGAAGTTTGGTCGGCCACAATCTCTAAGTATGTTAGGTTATGTAAGTAACATGGAAGTGTGTAGTTCGAGACAGTCGACACCATTTACTTGTAGGTTGTGGTACATAGTAGTAGCTTCGTGCCTTGTTCGTGGTGCTAGCGGTGCAAATCAGCCCTCTCCAGGGTCCACGTCCAATGTAGGTCGATGGACCGGCGCCCAAACTTCAGTAGTAAAGATGCAGCCAACATTGGCAGGTATTCAAGTATCCTATTTCCCAAGAAAATATCTACCATCATGTCAGTAAATAATCTGGCAAATAGCCATGGGTCGCTCATGCACTGTGAGCGGGCATATGAGAGATGAGAGAGATAGATTCCTACTGTCGCATACCCAATGCATGGCAAGGAGGATAAGATACCTCAAGCAATATTTTCTTTCTTCTTCTTCTTCTTCTACTACTACTACTACTACTACTAACTGTATGTTAGGCAGTTAATAGTGCAGGTTCATGTTATTTGCTTTCACCCGACTAGTAAACAAAACCTGTCAAGAGTACGGAGTGTGTAGGTTAGAGATCGCTATCCGTATGTTCGTTCCTATTGATAAAGCATATCTACATACTTCTTTACATGGCACATCCATTTGGGATTGGAACAGATAGGAAGCGGGCTGGCAGACTGGGGATGATACCACTTCTACTTTTGTTTGGGGGGGTGATCTTGGGTGTGCAACTGCTGGATGCACCACGACTTGGTTCCTTACGAGCTCATCCTGGATCCTGGTCTCTCTCCTCTTTTTCTTTCTCTCTCTCTCCCTCTTTCTCCTGGATAGTTTTTGCCGTGCTGTTGTACCCGCTAGTCCGCATCCATCCCATCCCATCCTATACCCAATCCCACGCAATCTTTACTGCGACTTGAATCTCAGCGAAATCCAATTGCCAATCCCTAGAAATCAAACGTCCCACCCTCCCCCTCCACTTTTCGGCCCTGGGAGAGCAGGTGGAGCATCCTTGCCCCTTCAAGGCCCTTTTGTTCGCAGAGACCAGCTGCACTAGCAAACTAGGTAGCCTGTAGCCCACGCATCCTTTCCCTGACGACACTATCCTAACCCACCACACCCCAGCCGCGCTCGCTGTGTGTGTATGTGTGTTTTGTGCGTTCGTGCGAGCAAAGCCAAGTGTGCTGCTGCTCGCTCTGCCTACTCCGTACATACTTACTCTTCGGGCGCTCTGGAGGAGAACCACCCCCGATCCGACAATACTCACAATCGGCTGCCATTGAAGAAGTCATCTCTTACTACACACACCATCACCAAACCGCTACTACCACCCGGGCCTGAGTACACAAATCACCCGATAACGGAACCACGATAAATCGGCATAGCGGCAAATTTCAACCCTTCCAATCCGCACGAGGCCCTGAAAGGCTGCCTGCCCGCCCATATACGCGTCCCGTTTCTTGGCCACCATCCAGTCATCAATCACATACCTCCCCGACAATTCGACCTCGAAACGAAACCACGCTTACGTCAAACTTCTCCCATCAACCACCAACGTTAACCCGACTTTGTTCTCATCGCATCCCGTTGCAACTCGAAGATTTCTGTTTCCGGAGATATACTTGTTTCGGTTATCTGCATTTCGTCTGGGCGCGATGCTGCCGCAAGACTAAGATCACTGCCGAGCCACATTGCATTGCAACCAACGACCGACTCCATCCCCGTTGCATCTGGCATCCAAATTATAAGCGATCAGGAGTAGTGGGCGTGTGGCACAAGCCGATATTGCCAGGTCCAGTGCTATACCTTTATCGACGACAAAGTAGCCCGCTTCTGCGCCGAGACTTGAACACCGGCAGGCAGGCTCCAGACCACTTTAGCAACGTTTTGTATACAACATACAGGCCAACCAGCATTGGAGGCGATATCTAGCAGGCCATGCCAGCCGATGGACATACCGTCTTCGGTGGCGCGTTCGATGCTGATCTAGGAATGCCTTCTACGGCGTACAACGGCGAGTTCATATTCGATACGGATGATCTGAACGCCGACAACGCTGGGTTATTCGGTCTAGATGCTGGCGATTCCGCCGCTCTGCAGACTTTCGATCCGGCCACTCTTGGTGAATCCAAGAACCCTTTCGCCACCCCTGGTCGCCCGGAACAGAATCTAGATTTCTCACCGCCGTCTCACCGCGACTCTTCATCTTCGGGATCGTCGAGGCGGAGCGCCGATTCAAATTCGCCCAAGACGAGCCATACATCGGGGGACGTCATGATGACTGAGGATGCCTCGTTCGCCGAGTGGAAAACATTTGATGGGCTCTCAAATGGCCATGACAACAATATTGATTTGCTCCCGGGGCACTCGTTAGACCAGTCTGTCGATCATCCCACTCATTTTGATGACAACAACTTCTTTGACTTTGTCAGTGCGTCAAGCAGTCCGAGCGCACCGCCGACAAATGGCAATATTTCCATGTCTCCTGAAGACCACTCGGCCGTCTCAGCCAAGAGCCCGAGCCTTCACAGAAAAGGTCACGGCAAGGCTCCATCGGTCAGTACTTTTCACCTTACTAGCCTCGCTGAGCTAACACACATGCAGCAGTATGCGTTCACCAATGGCATAAGTGGTGTCAAAGCAGTAGGCTCTAGGGAAGCCTCGCCCATGTTTGCGAGCCATGAATCATCACCAGCTGGCATGTTCAAAGACTCCCCTGTTTCTGAGAACAACATGAACATCTCCGCCGAATCGTTTCAATTCAGGCTGCCGGGCCCGAACTCGGGTTGGCCTGCTCAGGTCCCCTTTTCCGCCCGGCACGGCGCGGGAATGCAGCAGGGCGTTCATACCAATGGCTTAGCAGCGCCTGCTCCGGGTGTGGCTTACAATGGCCTGGCGTTCGAGGGAAAACCAACGTTGAAGATCCAGCCAACTCCTCTCAAGTCGCGGGTGGAGACGCAGATTCCTATCAAGCTGACTTTCCACAATCTCCCATCGAGTATCAAGCGCCTGCACCTGCCGAGGCACAGTATCTCGAAAGCAAAACTGCTGCACAAAGGGCCTGTCGAATCCTCGCCAGACATGCTCGAACTCTACACCATGCTTGTATGCACAAGCGCTATGTTGGATGAAAAGAAGAAATGCAAAGCTTTCGAGCAAGCTGCCAAAGCTACCCGACCCACCTCCCCGAATCCTGGCCCGGAGGCTGATGAACTCAAGCCGCAAAACGGTGGTGAAGTCCGGATCTGCCATGGATGCATCACTCGAGAACGCAAAAGGGCGGGGCGCAAGAAGAACAAGAAGCCGGAGGAGGATGAACTATGGGACAAGTACCAGAATTACCGGGCTATCGTCTTCAACACGCAGGAGGTCAAGGAATGGCAGGTCGCTACAGATACTGGCATTGGCATGACACCACCTCCAGGTACCATGCAGGTAGATGCACCGATGCGCATCGCTTGCTATTGTCGACACCACCAAGAAAAGAGTGGCTTCCAGGTTATCTTTACCCTCAAGGACTACCAGAACAACGTCATTGTACAGGAGATGTCCAATGCTATTATGATCACCGATGACCACAAAACACACCTGCCCCCCACAGTTACCAACACGTCCTCCGGCACTGCAGAAACACAAGCCGAGGCTCTGCCCCTTGAGGCACCACTACCCTTCCGTCAAACACATTCATCCTCTGATCTCCAGAGCCTCCAGCACGGCGCTGCCTTACAGAACGCAGCCCCCAAGCACCACAACTCGCAGACCACGTCAGCCACTGCGACGCCCCGTAATTTATCGCGACAAGCTTCGCCGACGTCTCCAGCAGGGCCTGCTGCTAAAAGGAGAAAGCCCAGTTCGACCAACAAGCTGCCCCAAGGGTTGGCGATGACGCGTCTTGAGACCATTCCGCAACCAGGCGCGCCCCTGAGCAATGGACAGAATGACGGTCCGATGGTGACGTCCGCAACGTCGCCGTTTTCTCCGGCTATTAACAACTTCCCAATGGCGACTGGTCCCATGTTTCAGCCACAGCCTCCTCCCATGAATGGCATGCAACAGCCCTTTGCTGCTGGCCCTCTCACTCCTAATAGCAACAACAATGAACTTTAC
Source organism: Apiospora malaysiana (assembly GCA_006508115.1). NCBI lineage: Eukaryota > Fungi > Ascomycota > Sordariomycetes > Amphisphaeriales > Apiosporaceae > Apiospora > Apiospora malaysiana. The sequence goes on from QUSE01000010.1 coordinate 4,822,480, forward strand.
CCTGGAGGAAACAGCAGGAACATGAGTATAGATAACATGCCTCTAAATCAACCGATGTACTCGGCCCCAGCCTCCGCTCACCCAAGCAGGGCCCCGAGTCCCAGTCATCTCCGCAACGATATGAACGTCCTTCAGCAGCAGACACCGCTTTCTCAGGCGATCTTTAACAACGCGCCCGTCGGTATGAGTTCTATTCGGAGTCCAACTCCCATCATCCACAAGATCATTCCTGCCGAGGGCCCCAAAGATGGAGGCATAGAAGTTACGGTCCTAGGAGTTGGCTTCACTAACGGCGGCTTGGAGGTGATGTTCGGGGACAAGAGAGCACTTACCACCACCTACTGGGGCGAAAGCTCTCTGGTCTGTCTACTGCCGCCGTCAAATGTCGCAGGCAATGTCCTGGTCCGCATTAGGAACTCGAATTTGCCGGATCAGCAGCAACCTGGGTATGGCGGCAAACAAGCCATTTTCCGGTACATAGACGACAGCGAGGAACAGTTGATGCGAACCGCTCTCGTCTGCCTTGGCAACAAACTGGGGGGCACCATTCAAGACGCCACGGATATCGCAAAGAGCATCATCAACTCGAGGTCAAACCCTGGCGGCTGGGGGCTCTCGCCTGGCGGCGGAAACCATGTATCGGGCGGGTATAACTTCCGCCAGGCGCAGCGAGATTGTATTGAATCTGGTCTTATGAAGATCCTCGAGCTCATTGACTTGGACGACAGTGTCAACAAAGCCAGGATCAACATTCGGAAGTCTTCCACTGGGCAAACCATGCTCCACTTGGGCTGCTCCTTGGGGATGTCCCGGTTTGTCGCCGGCTTGCTGTCACGAGGCGCCAACATCCATTCTCGCGACAAGGGCGGTTTCACGCCATTGCATTTCGCGGCCATGAATAACCACGCGACCATTGTCCGTCGGTTGATGATACTCGGTGCTGATCCAACAATGAGAAGCTTGTCCGGTCTCACAGCCGCGGATCTTTGCCCCCAAGCAGAGGGATCTCGCGAAGTCCACAGAGCTCTTAGAAGTGTTGAGCGCAACGCCCGCTCTCATAGCCGGGGCTCTCTCCACAGCAGGGTCAACAGTGCAACATCGCTCAGCTCCTTATGGGGACCCCGGGAGCCTCTCGAGATGTCGGCTTACCACGACGAATCCTTGACAGATGCTTCCGCGTCCGCCGATTCCAGTGACGATGATTACGAAGACTCGTCGGAAGAATTCGACTCGCAGTCTGGCGAGCCGAAGAAATATCTTCAGATGAGAAGACGAAGCATGCCTCACAATCATCGCCTGCCTGAGATTGTATCTCCCCCTGTTGGGATCCCAGCAGGTATGGCATCGCCAGGTGCTGCGATGACAGCTCTGCAAGGGCGTGTATTGCAACAATGGCAAGCAGTGCTACACAATTGGCAGCAATTCCAGATGCCGCAGATGCCGCAGATGCCACAGCTTCCGGGACGCCATGACTATCACAACATGCTAAACAACGCACACTTCATGCAGCGATTCGCATCCTTGGTGCCCAACATCGGAGGTTCTCGGCCCGGGTCAGCAGATGAACATGGGCCCCGTGATGGGGACAAGCAGTGGTGGGAGATCACATCGCTCTTCGGAGCCAAAGACTCACCCCCTCCGGCTTATGAGGAGCTTTTCCCTCAAAACCAGCAAAGCATCGACACCAAGCAAGCTTCTGCTGCGGCCGCCGCGGCAGAGTATGAGGCAGATGCTAAATGCGCGGTCCTCTACGATCAGACAACGACGGAAGAATGCACAGCCGAATCTTCGAAGACACGACAAGTTCCTCATCTTCTTCAGATCGGACGCAAGAACGCCATCACCAAGGAACAGCAAGAGGACCTCCAGCGCGCACATGCCGAGCGACTCAAGACTGGCAGCAGTGACAAGATGCTGTGGTTTGTTTGGGTAAGTGTTGTATCTGTAACAGTCTATAAATTCCCCATTACTAATTCTTCGCCACAGCTTCCTCTTCTGATATTCATCCTCGGGATGATGATCTTTAACGGCGCACCCGCTTTCATTCAAGGGGTGACCAAGTTCGGTCAAGTGGTTGTCGATATGGCGGCGGCTGCACCCCAAGAAACACTGAGACAGCTCAATAACAGAGCAGTCGTGGAAGCAGTGTGACGTGGCGCTTCTCCCTCTACTGGTACTACTACTACTACTACTACTACAGACCTGATTTGAGGCGAAGACCAAACTTTTTGATTCTTGCCTACTACGTACACATCTATTAATTATTTCTTCTTGGTCATTCGTTGTATAGCATTCGCTTTTTGGGCCAAGGAAAGTAGACGTACTACTTACTACGTGGGCCTACTATATCTACGTGTCCGGACATAAACAGAGACGGGCTCAACACTATCGCTTAAGGACTTTGGCGCAGATAGGCGGTTTCTCTTTCCACCTTTGATATTTCTCCAGCCTTGCCGTCATCTAGCGTATCACCAGAAGCTAGAGGTGGCGACACAGAGCCATTGGTATTGGAGAAAGGGGAGCTGCTGGTTGGTGGGATGTCTTGGAGAATTGTCTCTTTCCGCTCCCAGGCGTGATGCAGGATCTATTTTGGAGGAAACCACTATTTTGGGGGCTGTCATCTACTCTGTACGACGATGGCAACGATGGGTTTGGTTCGGGAGAGGGGACAAGGGAAATCATTCTACGTTAGATCACGTGTAGCGTTTACATGGCGTATAAGCTGGGAAGCCGAAGGAGAAGAAGAGTCCACAGTAGTCTAAATAGGCGAGACGGTTTGGTAACGCGCTATTTTACTCCGTTTTCTATCTGTATTTAGACGCTGGAAAGTGAGGGACGGGAAGAAGTCAACAGAGGACGGATAGAAGATGCGACTTTGCCTCATGCATTCATTCACCAGGTCATGCTAGTGACAACTGGAGTACCTCATCCAAATCCAGTCTAGTTCAGCCTTCAACGTTTCACATTGGAAGAAATAACACCTTTGAATGAATCCATACGTATAAACCCTCACGTATAAACAGCTCGGATAGGTATTGCCTGGGGTGTCGGGACCCAACGAGCCCGTGAGAGAGGGTCTTCTAGTCTTAGCCCGCCACGATTTTGACAAGAGGTCACATTAGTCGAGGGTAAAAGGAGGCACTCTCATCACATCCGTTGACACTCACACCACATACACACACATGTCCCGGACTTTGTACGACTAATTGCCATATTTGACTAGTACATAGAGTATATACAAAAATTTCTGGCATGTAAGCGATTGTAAACTCCTTGACGCGGGAGACGAAAACAGCAAATTTGACTGAACCAAACCAAGGGACCAACCTAGGGAGGTAGATAGGTGGGTAGGTAGGTAGGTAAAGTAGCCCATCAAATAACAAACATCCCTTTCCCCTTCCTTGGAAGTAAAGGGCGAGTTTTAAAACGAAACGCCTATAACACCTTTTCATAACCCGAGGTATCCCGTTCCCCCGTTGACCCCAAGACAAGATAATAATTGGTTGAGTCAAAACGGAGGGTTTGAGAATCATCATCATCGTACAAGTGGGAAAACCTGCGGGTTTGTTTTTTCGTTGTTGCTTGCGATAACGTCGTAGACTCATGAATTCGTAGCGTGAAGAAAGTCGAAATGGGTAGTAGAGGGTGTGTGAAACAGGGAGGGAGAGCGTAAGCGGGAGAGGAAGAAACGAAATCCTCCAAAAAACAACAACACCACCATCAGCAGCAGCAACAAGCAAGCAATGATATACACGCATGATGCGCACCCCGTAAGATTCTCGACGATCAAAGCCATTAAATCCATGAACACTCGGGAGCCATGGTCGCTCGTACCGAACAATGATGGCAGGTCTCACAGTGATCAACCGTGGCGCATTGTCTGCTTACACTCCCAGATTCCGCAGACTTTCTGATCTCGGGGAGGAAATGGAGTATTTTTGACGATCCAGGTACGACGAGCGAGGGCTCGTTCGACCGGATCCCACTTCATAGAGCCTGTCCGAACTGCCAATCGATGTCCATACGATGGTTCTCATTTCTCGCCGTCACTTCCACCTGAACCCCTTTCGCCCCATAGTGCCCATTCTTGAGGAAAGTGTCGGGAATTTGGGGCACCATAGGAATACCTCGGTTTGCATCGGGCACGACACACAAGGGCTCTGCGACTCCTCCATCTCTGATGATGGTGCTGCGGCCCTTGTTGTCGAGCGAGCTGCGGCCGCTGCTGCTCTCCCTGTTTGGCGCCCCATCAATATCGACCTCCATAGACCAGTTAGGGGAAGCAACGGCCCAGTTAGCGGAAGAGGTAGCAGAGGGGCGGTTGGATGACGGCATCGGCAGACCCCTATACTTGTCCAGCGTGATGGGCGGGTAGCTCATGTTGTTGGTGTGCGCCTGGCGTCTGGCCTGGGGACTATAATTGGGGTTTTTCTTGCGCAGTCGATTCGCGCCACCGGCCCCTGCGACGGAGCCCGACCGAGGAGGTATCGTGGGCATCCGTTCGCCTCTCGTGTTTGGCGACGCTTTGTTCGACCGCATGCCAGGAGAGTCGGGGCTGGGGCTGCGCATTCGAATCGACATTTCTGCTTGAGATGGAACCCTGCTGTTGTCACCCTTGGACGGCGAGATGGCCTTGGGTACCTCATCGGTCCTCGAGCTGTCGCCACTAGCGGCGCCACTAGGCATTTTGCGCAGTTTCTTGGAAACTCTTCTAATGATTCCAGATGCACTGCTGCTGCTGCCGCCATGGTTGCCGCTGGGCCAGATGCTTCCGAAGCTGCCACCGGTGGCGCTAAGGGGAATGCTACTAGACTTTTCCTGCTGCGACTGTGAAGGGATAGGGATATCCGTAGTCAAAACATTGATGTCGGCCTCGACACGAGAACGCTTGCGACCTCTAAGGTTATAGCGAAGGGATTCGCGAGAGGCTTTGGCTTTGGCCTCGAGCTTCTGGTGCGACAGCGGAGGTGGCGCCAGGCGTTGCATATTGAACGATTGCCTCGGCGGGCTCTTGGGGCTGCCCGGTGAATCTGGCATAGCAGCGTACTTGTCGGGCCTGGCTGGGCTAGTGGACTGTAGTGCCTCGCCAGGCGAAGGAATACGAGGCAGAGGCTGCGCTTGCATCGAATGGCCAGCCATTTCTCTCGGTGGCCTACGTCCCGGCGGGGGCTGTCTGGCAGACTGGATGGCGTGGGCCTGGAAGAACCCCGTAGCCATCAACTCGTTGTAGGAGGCCATGATCTCATCTCGACTCGGGCGGTCGGTGCTGGAGCCGCCGGGTACGGGGTTGGACAAAGCGGTAAAGGCCGGGGGGAACTGAGGAATGTGAGATTGCGAATGCGCCTTGGTCATATGATGGACAGGTCTCGTGGTCGGTACGTGCTGCAGACTGATTCGCTTCTCCGCTTCCTGCTGTACCTTGCTGGCGGGCTCCTTGTTACGGCCCAGGCCGAAGGCGTCACGTACACGATTCAGAAAGCCCATGGACTTCTTATGCCTGAGCTGCCTGTGGGGCACATCTTGATCATCTTGGAGCTGGTAGGGTCCTTGCTGTTGCGGTTGGGTTCGTAGCCGTTGCAGACCGGTGTTCTGCTGCGAGGGCAGTTGGGCTTGGGCGGACAAAGGACGGTCGCGGCGTTGGGTGCCGTTAGAGGAGGCGGCGTAAAACTGCCTCTCGAACCTGGCGAGCTGGTCTGGGCCGAGGAACTGGACAGGTGGCGCGGCGCTGACTCTGTCGTTCATGGAGCCCTCTTGGAAGCGGGAGACGGGGCGCGAGCCATCGGCAGACGGTCGCGGAGGTGGTTCGAGGACCATTCTGGGCGACCGCCAGTCAAGAGGTGACTGACGACGTTGTGTTGGTCAGTAGGCGGGCAGATTGAGTAAACTGTGCGAATCCCATGGGTGTGGTGGTAAGGTTGGAGCAGAGCAGGTGGTGGTTTGCCAGCAGAGCCGCTATTGGAGAAGTATAGGTAGGTTTGGTTGGACGAGTCGGTCAGTCAGTAAACTTTTGTTTACTTTCTACTCTCTTTTTGCACGACAGGCAGCTAGCTCATTGTTGACATGGGGACATGGGACATGGAGACATGGGTAGCATGGGGGGCATGGGTAGCATGGGTACCAGCGAGGAGCTACCTGCCTAACCTAAAGTGGGGGACAAGTCCGTTGAATTGTGAATGAGTTATGAATTGGGTGGGTAGTCAGTCAGTGGACATGGGCACACCTGGGCATGTTCATAATTACTACATAATGTACTCAACATCGACCAAGTAAGAGTAAAAGTAATTTACCCGAGGTACGACATCTTCTGTTGTCTACCGAGTATCGCATTAATTAACTGATAATAAATACAAGCCGCTCACTGCCTCGCTGCCTCGGACATTTCTGCTTGTCTGTACTTATGTGCAGCTCACCGCAATCTAACCCATCGTTGCATCTAGGTGGATGTGGAAGGTGTTAAATCATACCTACGGAGTACCTAATAGCTAACCTGCCAGCACCATCACCTATACGTATTACCTAGCAGCCTAGCTCTACTGCTAGCTCCAGGGCTCCTGGCCGACGTACGTACCTAGAAAAGCGGGTGAAGCTTGGGCGGCACATGGGGCTCCTCCTCCTGCTTTTCTAGTGAAAGAACTGTCTCTTCCCACTGGCTCCCACTGGTTTTCCACTTGGCCGTATCACCGAGCAACCCCAAGCTAAAACCCGTCATTTGCCTGAGCTCCAACTGAGAATGAGCTTCGAGATTGTTCATAGCGTACATCCTGATAACAGTAGTAGCCTTATAGACTTGATGAATGCTTCCAATATTGAACCCGCTTTGCATGAAGACGATAACCCTATTTGGAACCATAAGATTGCTTTAATGGTGTTCCCTACCTACAGTAACAAAGACCTCCGCCGTGGCGGTTGTGGTCGCTATCTACAAAGACCAAGATCCCAAGTATTGTCCCAATATCTTCAAATGTACCACTTAAAATTGAGGCCTTGTACCGTCTTGGATCAGCCAACCAGCACCGCCCTCTCTCTTCCCTTGGCTGATGACTATCTTCTTCCGTCTGTACCGCCGTCCTCCAGAATAAGTAATAACTTGGTCTCATCGACCTCGGTCACATAATCGACCGGCTTGCTCTCGCGCTAACACCACGAGTCTCCCCATCCTCAACTCCGTTATAGCTGGGCGCGGTTGACGCCCGCCCCTTACAGTCCCTGTTCTCCAAATCTGACAAAAGAAAACCCCAAAATATCGCTACGTGGTGCGTATGTACAGCAAAGTGAAGACTGCTAGAACCCAAATCCGTGGTATCAAACAAGAAACCAAAAAATAAAATAAAAATAAAAACATTTACATCAAACCCAGCTCCGCCCCACACCTAAGTGCTGTCAGACCCGTTGTTCTATGGGATGCCCATAGCCAACGCTGTGGTTGCGTCCAAGGTGCAGTCGCTTCCGGGAATAGGCTTCAGGGTCTGGCATCTCGGCGTATTTGATATCCTCCGGTACCGGGGACAATCCGCCTTTCAGGAGTGTCGGGTCGATAGGCACCTCGTGGTCAGGATGATACTGCTTCTCTCCGCTTCCAGCAGCATCGCCGAGCGAGAATTTTTCCACCACGTCACCGGATGACCTCTTGTACTGCAGCTGCCTGGAAGAATACCCTGTCAAGCTGTTGTTGTTTTCCGCCACGTATGCTTCATCCTCCGTCAAACCCCGTTTTGTTGATAGACTGCTTTGCGTGGGATACAAGGGCTTGCCTCCTGATGAGGGGGACATGGAGCTATTAGGGCTCCACACAGGCGAGGACTCCGTCTTGGTCGACGATGTATTGCCGTCCGTGGAGGCGATGCTGTAGCGCGGTTGGATTGGTGGCAACGTTGTGTAACTCACGCTTGGTCGCGCGCTGTTGATGATCTGAGGCAGTGATGGCCGGCGATCATCATACGAGTAGGGTCCGGGTCCGCTCGGAGGTGGCGGGTATGGCGAGGCACGAGGTCCAGTCGCTGCTGGCGGAGGCGGCGGCGGAGGATATGAGCTCAACGAACCGTGCCGAGGGTAAGCCCGGATGGGTGTGTTGGGCTCGGAGGTCGGTCCCGGGGCCGCAGGGTATGAGCTACTGGGAGTGCCGAAATCAAGTACTCTCTGCTGCGTCGGCCGTGCGGCAGCAAGCGGTGGGGGCGGCGGCGGCGGGTGCTCATACGTCGAAGTCCTTCGAGAAAAGACGCCACGGTCGGCACTCGAATGGCTGCCAGACCTGGCTCGGAATGCGTTAGGCGACTGTGACCGGCGGTCCGCCTTGTCGCCACCCTTCTCTGGACGTCTGCGCATTCGCACGTCACGTCGAATACGAACGCGACAACCTTGCTCGGCCACCGTTCGGCTCAGCGATGTGCTTTCGCCAAGGCCGGGGAACTTCTTAGCGCTGTATACCTGGAAGGTTACGGACTTGACCTCCATCATGTGAGTGACGAATCCATCTGCTGCCTCCTCCGATACGGGCTCCTGCTTCTCTGATCCAAGCGTCAGGTCCTGGGGGTCCTTGTTCTTCTCATAAAGACGAAAAATGAGCTTGTAGAAACCCTCGTGCCGAACAGAAAGATCCGGAAAGAGGAAGTAGCCAGCTGGCTCGGGCCTGTCCAGGTAGCAGCAGGCCGACACGGGTAGGCCTGTCAAGACGGGAGCTGTTGAAGTTGCCTGAGTTTGCACTCGTCCGTGGGCCATGGGCCGAGCATTCTCCAGCGAAACGAAAACGAAGAACTCGGCGGCATAATCAAAGGTGATATCCTTGGCTTGCTCAAAGGTGTCGCCCTCGAAGACGTTCAGCTTCACAATCGGAGGAGGATCCACGGGTCGACGATCAGCGGATGCTACTACCAGTCAGTCTCAACTTGGTCGACAAACGGGAACCTCATGGCGGGATGTGAATTACATTTTGGCCCGGAACCACAGGCTCTGGCGCGATCGGGCTGTTGTATCACATCGAGGACATAATGCAAGGTCCTGCCACCAACCGTCTTCCGCGTATGTTTCAGAAGAGGCCCTTCACTAATGGGCGTGTTCATGCTGGGAGGGCCAGCCATTGTCTATATTGCTATCAGTATATGGCCCCTCGAAAACCCGGATTGGTCGGAGCACCTGAATTGCCGAGTAAGCAACATAGTGGTTGCCTTGCACAACAATATCAAGTCCCCGCGCGCTCAAAGGTAGGGGGGAGAAGTATTATAAAGAAAACCAAAACCAAAACCACGAAGATTTGACGTAGTCAACTTACAGCAGTTATCCTGTGAGAAAGGAACAAGCTAAATAGCAAACATTAACCAAGTTGGCTCACTGGGCCTCCGTGTTCTTCCCAACTTCGAAAGGCGTCTCCAGATACTCGGGTTCGTCCAATAGGGCGGAATTAGATGATTAATCGAGCCGGACGGCGGTATATGGTCGGTTGAGGGCTCAAGAGGCGAAAAAGTGCGAATTGCAGCAGTATCGCAACAATGGAATCGAGGACCCAAGGCTCTGGGACAGACAAAGTATGTATCGGGAGAAATGAGGAGTGAAGGGAAGAAGAAAGTGATCCGTAGGTTTGGGCCGAAGGTTATCGGTCGGAAGGCAGGTAAGGTATGAGAACGAACGAATGAACAAATGACGGTTCGGGGGGGTGTGGGTGGGTTATGCTTATGGGGACTGGCCTGTACATACTGGTAAGGGTAACCTAAGGTACCTAATGTATGTATTAAAATCCAGTCCAGTTGCCAGTCTTGGGTCTTTGGGTCTTGGGTCCCGGGGGGGTGTAGGGGTGTAGGGGTATGGGTGTGGGTGTGTGCACTGCAGCCAACATGAGCAGCGAGCAGCACCGGTACTAGGTACTATTGGTACCGTGAACTTGGGGGGAGGGCCGGGCAGCTGGGTTTTTGGCTGCTTGGTGCTTGGTTCGCAGGACAGAGGAGAAAAAGGCGAATGGGCAAAAAGGCCAAGAGGTAGCGAGACAAATCAGATCAATGGTAAGAACTGTGCTGGAGTCCCAGTCCCGGAGTGCTGGTGCCGCAAACTGACTCGAGCGACCTGCTTGATTGGACCCGGCTGTCCGGGCTTGCGCGGTTATGGTACCTGCGACCCAAGACCAACGGCAACCGATCTTACTACTCCTATGTACAGCTTCTCACCCTGACCCTACTACTACGCTGGCTGACCCTGGACCCTCTCTTTCTTCTCGCCCAGTATTGCAGTATGTACAGGACAGGACAAGACAAGACAAGACAAGACAAAGATGAGGTCAGAACCAGAGATAGGCCGTGTTTATCCTCAGCCTCTTTTCTGGGTTTCGTCAACTCTCAATAATGACAGTTTTCAGCCGTCAGGGTCAAGCCAAACAACAGAGAAACGAAGGCAACTTTACCAAGGGTGTGGCTAGAGGAAAGAGGAAAAGAGCGAAACAATCCAGAAGAGAGAAGAGGGGGACCGTGTTAACCCAGATGCTACCTAACCTTACTACTACTACCTTCCTACAGGTAGGTACATTTGATGTGTTGAACTGAAATACAGTGTGTATGCTGTGCCGACAGCTAGTATATGTGTACACAACTGCACGCACGCACACACTCACTCACACACTCACATCAGCACCCGTACGGAGTACATGCAGATCCATTAAGAAAAAGTAAGGAGTTGGGACGATTTGACGGTGCTGAGTGCTGCGTGCTGCGTGCTGGCTGGGTCAGTGGTGTCCGTCATTCGGCTGCTGGTCGAAGAATCTGACCCTGCCTGCCTGCCTGCCTCCCTACCACACCTGCTCATCAATCATCAGTCTGCCACTTCGAGGTACGCCGAACCGTACTGTATAGAAAATGCACTTGGTACTGGGGGGTGGAGGGTTGACCATTTGGGGATAACAACCCCCCGCTTCTGTCTAATTCCCGTCAAATGAGACGACTCCGGCCCCGTCCTCAGCATCCCAGCCAATGACAACGCCCAAAAACCCCCGGCCCCAGACCCAGACCCAAGACGACTGCAGGGTAAGCATCCACCCAATCTTGCAAGGATCGCAACCAAGGGGGAGTGGGCATCTGGCCCTGATGTCTGGTTCGGCTTTTCTACTTTTCTGCAACTGGACCTCCCTTGTCTCTCATAAGTGCTGCTGCTCGTCCATCCATCCTGCCGGCCCAGATTACCCAAAGCTGCAAACGAGTCGCTCGACACAAATCCATTGTCGCATAACCAAGGCATCCTTACGTACTTTGGGATGGCGCTATGTATGTAGTATCTCAGAGCATCAACAACTCGGTCCGAAACCCTGGATCCCCTGGTAAATATCACGTAGTAGCAGTGTACATTTTAGCATTTTAGGTCCTGATGAAAATCCGGCACGTCATCCCGCTCGCTCATTATTCAGACCTGGTAGTACAAACCTGGGCTGATGCTAACGGGTCAGCTGCTCCAAGATTCCAACACTATGGTCTCGTTATTTTTGTTGTTCTTTCCGTCTATGTTGCCATCCATCTATATTGTCGGGAAAAGGGCTGTCTGTTCTGGACAAGGCATTCCGATTTACTCTGATGTTTGGTAATTAGCCGATTGCCTGGAACGGCAGCATGTGGCTACGACAGACGTAGCCAGACACCAGACATCTCATCTATGCACGGACTTGGGCTCAGCAGAACAAAAGACCCGCACAAGATCTGTGGGAGTCGCTCCCGTTCTATTCCGCTTGGTACAACTCGCACAAATACCCAGATACCCAGTATGCGCATGTACAAGTAATGAAGTACCTCGTCTTCATGTAAGTATCCCGGCATCCAGCTTGTTGGTTGGGTGGGTTATGGGCTCACCCAGCGAAAGCAAGAAATTCCGACTGGGGGGTGGCTAGTACCGGCTAGTAGTAGCGCCGCCGCGGGTGGACCTTATCTCCCTGTAACCGGCACGCTGGAGGCTTTTGTCCTGTCCATTGCCCAGCCTGCCAGCCCAGTCAGTACCTGACGGTTGCGATTCAAGTGGGAAATCCTGGTGACAAAGGGCTTTCTTCCTTTTGGGCTTGTACATACTTCTTACTTCTTACTTCTTACGTTGCCGCAACATCCCTCAAACGCTCTGAACTGTGGAACGTGGGCTTTCTCAAGAGGTCGTTGGGTTGGGGGGCTTGGGGGGCGAAGAGCTTGATTTAACCCTGTCCAGTATCGCCTGTGCTGTGCTGGGCTGGGGAAGATGTACGTGCAGCGGCAAGAGTCATCATCCTCGACTCGTCTCTCACCTTACTTATTCAAGATGCCATAAAGCCAGTTCGCTTCGACGCCAACGCCCACCACCACCACCACCAGGCTGGTACAGATTGCATAGCAATACGCATCTCGGTGCCAATCAAAGCCCCGAGCCACCAAGATGGATGTTGGTTGTCTGAACACCGCCGTCAATGTTCCAACCTGTCGAGTTCGCTTAAGCGTAGACCGACAGGGGGTGTTATGTACTCTGTACCTACTACTATTACTGTATGAATGCCGACCTAGGTGTGGTATTGGAAGAAAGAGGTTAGCAGGTATTGATTGGTCGGATGCGTCTTTCTCCAGCTACTGTTATCGCTACTGCTACTGCTACTGCTACTGCTACTGCTACTGCTACTGCTACTCACTTCTGTCGTGCAGACAGAAACTCACCTCTTACGAACGTGCCAGTTACGTCGGTATGCGAACTCTACTTGTATGGGAAAGCTAGCTGAGGCGCTCAGCGCCATGATGGCGGCGCCACTTGCGAAGTTTGTTTGGTTGTTTGACGCTCGCTCGTGTCGTTGCCCGGACTATGGGTGTTGTACACGTGGTGGTGACACACATGCGCGCGCCTTAGGCTTTTGGCCAGGGCACGATTTTACTGACACGTCGCTGTTGTAGTTGTAAGTGGTAGTCTTGGGGAGCTTCGTAACGCCTCAAATAGTAGCACGCCCGCCTGCCAGCCCTAGGGAAACAGGGCAAGCAATCAGGTACCGGCCCGACTAAATCACCTCGCACCATAAGGTATCGTCGGGCCTCGCCTTCGAGGCCTGTTCGACAGCTGCGAAGAAACCTGGGCCGCTGGGCACTCTCCTCCGACAAAGACAATGCCCTTGAAACATTGTCGCCCAATATCCTTGCATTGCGCAGTAGTCTAAACGATGGAGATGGAGTTGCTTGATAGCGCCTGTGAAGAGCCGAGATTACTATTACTATAAACGGTTGCAGTGGTTGGGGGGCAGTTGAGTTGAGGCACTGTGGAGCAACCATGTCACAGTATCCTCAGGGCTGTAGTTCATCATTTCATATGATGCTGTAATAGTAGTTGATAGCTGCCGTCCGCTTTTCTCCTACATACTACTATACTCCGTACTAGATGCTCGTCATTTGAAGCGTTTCTTCTCCCTCCCAGCTCTGATCACGCAATGACGAGAACCTGGCTGGCTGACTTTGAGTTGTCTCGTTGCTCTTTTTGACGCATCCGCAGAAGCAACAACGCGACGGGCTCTGGCTCATACGAGTTATACACCACACCTACGCCATGGCTGTCGCGCTAACATGCTTGGCGAGTATAAGTGGTATACCCGGAGCTCATGAGAGCCGGTGCCCACTTACACAAAATCTAATCCACTGTCCTGCAGATGTCTCGAGACTCGATGGCACCAGTAGGAATAGCCTCCGATGCCTCCGCCCTATCCGTTTCTATGCATATACTCATAGTCGATGGCGTATAGGATAGGCAATGCGTGCTCGCTTGCCATGGTCCTGGGGGGGGGTGTGCACTAAGGGGACAGCCCCCCCACCCCCCCCCCCCCCCCCCCCCCCCCCCCCCCCCCCCCCCCCCCCCCCCCCCCCCCCCGCCGCCCCGCCCCCGAAAGCAGAGAGCAGAGTAGCAGGAGCATGAGTACGGAGTCATGCTCCGACCAGTTCTCTTCAGTACTCACGTAGGTCTTCTGTGATGCTGGGAATGGGCTACGATTCCACCCGCACTGTCCAGGGGATATGACAAGGACGACGAAGGGGGGGCGCGCCAGAAAGAAACACACAGACCTATAGTTTGATGATCGACTGGCCTCGCCTCAATCAGTCCTGAGTCAATCCACCAACCCAGGACTATCTGGCTATAGGACCTCCGGTTTACTCTCCCGTTCTAGCATCTTAAGTGTGTCGATATATCCAGGCCGTCCCTACCCCACACTCATCTCAGTTTATCGAACCATCGTCTCTATCCAGCGTCAACTGCCGTTTCATGCACGGGAAGTGCTACCAATTCTGGGCTAAACTGTGGTGCCCCTACTGTAGTGCCTACATTACTGGCGTAATTGCATGCCTTTACTATACTATACTGAGTACACCTTCTGCATGTACGACTACGTAAAAAGAGCGCCATCCCTCCTCCTTTTTCTTCTGCTGCCAAAACCCCAGCACCAAGACGGTTTGGGCAATTCGATCGTGGCTCATACACACACCACCACCAGATGGTCAATTGCCGTACGAATCAAAGTCTTCCGTTTTTTTTTCTACGTACCGTACGTCACTGTAGCTAGTGCGGGAAAATTGCCCGGCCCTACTTTAGTAGTTTCTATAGTTGCACTTGCGTTTCCCAAATCCCGAGCACCCTGAGAGAGCACTATGTCACTATCGTCCGATACGGGATGCGATCGAAACCCTGCCTGCCGGCCATCTCGACGGGCATCGCTCCTCTATGCGATGCGATGCGATGCGAGATCTTGAGTCTACCGTGCCCTCCTAACCTCCCCTGCTGTATCGTTTCGATTGCTCGTTTGGCTGGTGGCCAAATATTAATTGAGCCATTTCGAGGTGTTCTAGTGACCGGACCGGACCTTGAGGGACGTCTAAGTCACCCGACGCAGCGTATATTGGGGAGGGGGGCATCATCGTATTGTCTTTCGGTTGGACCAAGTAAGCAAACAACTTTTTTTTAGTAAGGCAAGCAATAAGCAGCAGCAGCAGTCGCTTTTCCAGATGGAGGAAAAGAAGCTTTTTGCTCGAAAAACCAATTGCTGCAGCGCCGAAGCGGTGGTTCAAACTTCATGCACATGAACCGCAACTCTGGGACGTCACCAGGCTCGAAACAGTACAAGACAGAACCCTCTCGGTTTGTCTCAACCCTAATCCAACTGTCATCGCATGATTTTGAATTTCTCCTCGCCAGCCATGGGCCATGGGAGACAATGCTTGGCTGGATTGGGTAAACCGGCGCGCATCGTAGTGGTACAGCTCGAAGCCTCACGTTGTTAGTTCTGGGCCTCGACGATGGCCGTTGTTTGCTACGAGCCTGCCTCTGATGTTACAACCAGGAACAACCATCAGAGATGGTGACTGACTGACCGACCTCTCAAGCACCGTCGCTGCCGACAGACCACCATCGGTGACCTTGCCTACTAACTGCGTGCTACCCTTACTATAACCAACTTGGCTGCATCTGAGCACATCTGCGTCACTTAGTCGGTGGTACGATACCACTTACTCGCGTGATCAAGAAACAGAGTAGCTGGTCCATTAGACCGAATGGACAGGCCAACGTAATATGCATGCGTGTTCTTCACAGACAGATGCTTGCGAAACCGCCTCCTCAGATCGGAAGAGGGAGAAAAGGAAACGATTCAGCTCGCTGCACCAGAGTTTATGCTGGTGTATGGGATGGGATGGCTAATAATGAAGCAAGGGAGACCAGGGATCTAAAGATTGGCGCGATCTGGCACCATGGATTTATCCTTTTTTTATCTTTCTGTCTCCCCCAAAGATTTTCCCACGAGTCTGGTAAACCCGCCGAGGACCAGCAATCGGTAGGTAGCTAAACCGAGCTACCGGGTTTCGGTGATGCGCCCAGGAGGTGGGTGCTATAAGATGGTGTTGTGCAGATACTACGACAGAAGCTGAGAAAGTCTATCTGCTCTCTCTCTCTGTATGTGTGTGTTGGTGCTTCTATCTCTTACAGAAAGAAACTTACTTTCCCCAAGTATCCGCGTTCAGCCGGTTGTGGGCAACCCGGTACGCCGTCAAAACTCTCCCGTCGGTAACTTGGGCCACATGAGGCAATTCTTCGTTCATCTGAAGCTGATAGACTCTGGGAGTACCAAACAGTATGCGGAGAAGAAAGGTCTAAACAATCAAGTTCAGAAAGACATCCGTCGCCCAATACCTGCCAGTGAACACCAAGCCACACATATTTCGGGGGAGTATGAAGCATCTCTCGTTCCAGCCATCTGCCCACGTGTGTGTGTGTATGTGTGTTGTGATGGCAAGTGGCAGGTGCCAACCCACCAGTCAGTGACTTCATGGACGTGGCTCGTTTGTATTTTCGCTTCAACTTGCCTCGCCCCGCACCCAGCGGTTACAGAGAAGGATAAATAGCAATCGAAAAGAACAGGCGAGTCGCTCAGTAAGTAGCAGCAGCCTCACTCACGCAATCAAACCCAGCCCTTACCTCTTCTGCTGCTGACGGTTTGCTGCTTAGGCTGCTAAGCTTGCTGGTGTAACGCAGGGAGGGCCAGGGGCTGGATTATATTGTTTGCCTGTCCATTCCCTTCACCGAGTATTCAACGCTACGCTGCCTGCCTGCCTGCTTACCAGCCTTAAGCTGGTCGTTCGGTATGGAAGTCTGGGCATGCATGGTCTCAGAGCGGCAAAGCTATGATGATGACAAATTACCGGCAGTGTATATACATTTATATTGATTGTGAGAGAGACCGGTAGTAAATGGGGATGTTTGCTTGCGCTTGGACATAAAGTTATTACAATACTGCCCCATGGGTTGTCTTCAATACATTGAGGCAGCAGTACAGAGGCGGCATGGCTTGCTATGCGCCAGCCTGATTGGGTCGGGCTGGATTCCCGCACACCGGTATCCAATACCCTCCCTCCTCCTATTCCCACAATGACGAACCATTTAGGCCCGGGACTGGAACCCAAGCCACCGGTCACTTCGATTCGTTGCCATGTCATCTAATCCGGTCATACATGAACACGACACGCACACCGCGCTACAGAGACCCCACAAGCTGATGTTCTCCCCCTATCAGATCCTACCAAGTTCTATTCTACCGTAGAACGTAGCCGATGGCGTACATATCTGCGTGTCTGAAGCAAACCCATTGGGCTGGGCTCCGCGAGCTAGCTAGAGAGTGCGCGAACGAAAGAGACGGCTCTGGTTGGGTGCCACCACGTGGGGTCGCCGTGCACAGAGAACCTGAGACATGCGGTGACCGAGCCCGGGAGTTCGATTTACCAAGATTTCGAGTAACGGCTGCTCGCTGTTGCAACTACTGCAACTACTGCAACTGCTGCTTCTGTTGCTTCTGCTGCTTCTGCTCCGCCCCGAGAGCGTGAGCGAAATAAGATGTGGCGCCTGCGGGTAGCCGATCGGCGACGAGAGATGCCGTGAGACGTTTCACGGGCGCAGCAGAGGAAATCCTTGTGGTGGTAATGGTGGTATCAACTTTGGGGGGAGACCATGTACCGGTGGGTTGGACAGCCCAGGGAAGGGAGAGAGCGACAATATGTAATCAAAAACTAATCAATAGAACTCATTTGACGTACATCTTCCAAGAAGAAGCCATATTCCTATTTATCCATATTCATGGCATGCAAGAAGCATCTTGTCCCGTGATATTGCGGATAAGGGTATCAAATCAGAGGGCGGGCCTCTTCCCCCTATTTCGATCTGCCTGTTGACCGAGAGAATGGTTATGAATAAGTAACCGATTTCTTTGCTGCTTGCTGGGCCCCATGTGTCTCCTAACACGACAGCCGCAGTAGCAGCAGTCAGCCAGCGGTTTCCGGGAACGTGTGCTCAGCGAAGTGGAAGCGGAAGGGTCTCACGGACAGACGACACTTGTGCGACGACAAAAAGTCCGCTTTTGGGAACCTCGTGGTCACACACAAACTCAGCGCTTGCGGTCACGACGTTACTCGAACCCGTCGCGATGGAGAGGGAAAAGTCGACTGTGTGTCTTAGTCGTATCAGTGCTGCTGATAGTAGACGCTGGAATGAGGAAAGAGCACCCGTGACCTATGCATGGCGATGATCCGGCAAGCATACATCCCAGAGCTATACATGGGGCTGTTGGTCGTCTTTGCGCCGTTATCTTCATGTCTCCCCCGGAAGGGTATGGGTAGATGGATGTAACCTCTTATCCGCGATACTATTCTGAGGGACAGATACTTCCCCAGTCTGGATAGCCTGAAGCCAGTCAGGCTTGAACAATGGGCCGACTACGGCACCATGCAGATATGATCCGTTCACGAGCCATTGTCTCACGTCGGCGTCAGCCTGTAGGGAGAAGAGAGCCCATGTGACACGTTTGAAGGCTGTCATGCTGGGCACTGTATGACAAACGTTGATGGGGACTACCAACATAATCACTCATGCATTTGCTGAGGCTATCATCCGCCAGTCGATATTTGGTTCCCTCGGGCTGGATCTTGCAGGTTGACTTGCCTAGCATTTGGCGTCGAGAAACCTTTCTGACTTCTGGCAAAATCACATAGAAGCATAAGATGACTACGGAAGCCCCTGTTACCCCTATTTAGCGAGCTGTAGAAAATAACAAGAGCATCACTCGAGTAACTGTACAGTATAGAGTGCCTCAAACATGTGCTAGATCACTATATGATAAGCCGAAGCATATCATGAACCGTTATAAAATCCCATATAACTCTCTGGAAATGTTCAATTTGAAGTGATTGGACATTTCCCTAGATTGGCCCAATGGAGGGGTCGAGACGAGGATATGGTTGGCATAGAAGGGGTGCTTAGAAAGCAGTATACGAATGCCATGATTGTTGTATTACTATTATAAACTAAATATCATGAACATGTGGAATACAAAATTTCAATCGCCGTATGTCGTCGGACTCAATGAGTGGTAGGGTATCATTTCAAATCAATAACGACTGAGTGCATGGTATGTCGATTCTGAATGCCGCCGACCTTTGCAGCAACTTATAAAAAGCAGTTAATGCTTCAACGATGGCGTCGTGGTTCCGAACTCCAGGGGTGTCATGATGATGGACATAAGACTGCCGGCATGTTTCTTAGTTCTTCTCTCCTTTTTATTGTGTGTCCGTGTTGACTTATATCAGTGCATGGGGGAGAGATGTATGCCGTCTAGACAGCCGGCTGCGCAGCAACACCCGGGGCAGGGGCAGGGGCAGGGGCAGGGGCAGCTTCCGGCGTGCTCTTTTCAGGGAACGAGCCCGCGTCATGAACTCGACCATATCGAGTGAATGCTGTGTCGAGATGAGTGAGTAAAAATAATCAACGTAGGCCCTGCCTTTTCCCAAGGGTTTTCTTACCCAGATTCAGCCTGCCGTAGTCCCACTTGCGGCTAAGACCAAGAATGACGAATGAGGTAACTGGCAACAGCAGGACGTCGAGGACGCCGAAGAATATGGCACTGGGTGTGACGCCAATCTTGTTGCCACCGTCGGAGAGACCGAAAGCAATGGGATAGAGAAGCCAGAGGAGGTTCACCCAGCCAGACAGGAGATAGTGGTCTCGGCTAATGCCAACCCGCTTGGCGGAGGTGCCGCCATGACCCAGGGTGTTGATAGCCAACACGAGCCAGGCAATGGTGCCGAAGGCGTAGAAGCCCCATTTGTAGTTGCTAACCGTGTAGGCAGAAACGAGATAGGAGATGACCCTTGTCCCGGCATCAGTAGATGCACCAAGTGACAGAAGAAAGTATGGAATGTGCTTACCAGATCCAAGATAGAAAGATATTGTAGACAATAGTAGCCCACGAGACGCCGCTGAGAAGTCCGAGTGATAGGATGATGGCAGGGAATTCCACAACCCACTGACACGAAGTCGTCAGTAACCAAACCCTTTAGCGGTCGTCGAGGGAACACTTACATGTACGTACTTCACCCAGAATATCTGGCGCGTCCAGTCGCCCACAGGCTTGCTGTTGACGACTTGGACGACGCTGTATCCAAGATCAGAGGCCCAGGCGAAGTAGGAGATGGAGCCTACAAGTAGGGCGACAGAAAAGATGTAATGGAATATCTTCTCGCCTGAGAAGGGCTTGAAGCTGGCAGCATAGAAGGCTAGAAAGGAAAGACAATAAATTGCAGTGACGGCCCAGAGCCAGTCAGACCCATGAACACTGAAGGATTCGTTTCCAGCTGGAGGGTTGATGCTCAGGGCTTGGTTGCTGCGGATGACGAGACCCATGACAGGCGACATGAATGAAAACTTTGAAACAGGGGTAGCAAATGTGGTCTCGAGGAAGCTCTACAAAGAAGATCGACTCGACTCGACTCAAGGCAGGAGTATACCAATATTATTGGCCGAGTTAATTTTATACCAGTGTGTTCTGAGTGGCTGTATAGATAAACTACACAAATGTCGCCTAGGGGGGAGGAAGGGAGTGCAGACTTTATAGAGGTTGGGCTCAGGAGGGGTCATAACATGGCCAGAACCGCAGCCTCCCAGCATTTAAACCTCATAGCAATGCACCGATTAGAGCGGCGATCTTCTGAACAACCACATGCTGGAAGAGGGGAGGGGGTATTCAAACCGAGTGGCCCGTCACTCAGCAGCGGCAGAACTTGGTGCTTGGGTGCTCATCGCAACCCTATGCGGGATAGGCCGCTACAACTTGACCAGTTGGAACATCAAGGTTGCACTCGCGCAGATGCAGGTGGGAGGTCCTGGCCATGTTCGAGGGTGCGGGCATCGATCGGAGCTTGGCCGGGTCTGCTCGGCATTTCTAATCGGTCATAAGACGTCTAAGCCGGGCTTCAACGGCAGTGGTCATCAGCCCCAGAACCTTTTGCAATCACGTCAACTCGTGGTCAGCCCCCTCAAGAGAGCCTTAGTTAAGAGTTTGTTTGTATACTGCAATGTTTTTCCAATACTGAAACCGAGTCATGTACTTTTGGCTGGGTATAGTATCACTGGACATTTATTTTCTTGGCAGAAGTATGAAGACCCGGCCGACGTTCACTCCCGAGCAACCCTAGTTCATATGACCACTTAGCTAGGCGGGCTCTACTTCCGTTGGTATCAAGCGCACGTAACTGAACAATGCCAATGGCATCCACCTATAGGACCTACGTGCTTACATGTGGTGGGATGCCTAGCACCTTCTATTGCCCACCGGTAGGCTCGGATCTAGAGAGTGACGGCGGCGTATGGAGGGCTGCCCTACGCAGGACCTGAGCGGCAGGCGGTTGGACGCGGCGCGGGATATCCGGGAAGCGAATAGGCAAGGGGATGCAACCTTAAGAATGCACGCACGGCAGTTCTTTTAAGCTCATTAGCTCATAGATATGCAAGCCAATTTATCACGGTCGCAGTCTCGATGCATTAGTCAACTTTGACATAGGCGCCCTGCTTCTTGGCGCTCGCTGCCGAGTGAATCGTGCCATGTGGTGGGAAACCTGACGATTGTTCGCGACGCGAAGTTCAACACGATCGTACGATGCCGCAACTTGATTGCAGATACAAACTGGCGAAATATATATTATTGAAAAGGTCGACATCGCATATTTGTTTGGGCTTCGTTACCTAGCACTTGGCGGGCTTCTTGTTGGGAGCTGCAAGACTTGACCACATTTGGTACTGACTTACATACAGTGACTGAGGATGTTGAAGTTGGAGTTGTCAGTAATTGGCTACTTAGCGTACGAATGGCACTCAAGACTCCCTTGTGGGCATCTGCGACTTGTCGATCATGGAAAGCCTGTTCGAGCATCTTGCTCAATATACCACTACTGGGAGTCCGAGTGCTCCGGAAACAGGGGTTGCCCAATCATGACCCCCTTTGGTTTAGGGATCAATTGACGCTCGTGAGGGGGTTCGGCTGATCGCGCCAAAACCTGGTGATATCCGAGGCTGCCGTGTTGACCATACGACGTAGAGGGTGGTGGTGGTGTTGCTGGAATGGCACATAAAGTTTGCAGATTCCGACATTTCCTACCCCGGGGCTTCGGCTTTCGTCGTGTCCGTGTCAGTATGCCTGTCTACTGTTAGGTACCTACGACTACTCATAGTCCACTAGTACCTACTTAGTCTGGGAGCTTCATGTACTAGCTGGAGTAGAAAGCAAGGTTCAAGCCCAAAGGAGAGCTGGGCAATGGAAAGAGTTACCGGGAGAGGGCAGGCCCGCTTGCCAGACTTCGTGAACTTATTTAATGGCGTGCCAGGGAAGCTTCCGTTTGTGATATAACATTTCTTTCTGTAAAAAAGCGTCAACTGCTTGTGCAACCAAACGCAACAGACGACTCGCCACGTTTTTCAGGCCAAGGCTGGGATTTGGCAAATATGTCACCTATACCCCTGACCTACCGTGTCATATTTAACTATGTCGAACCTCTCTTGGCAACCCTCGGCGCCGTACAGGCCGTTGTGGCACCCCGAGACCTCCTCCGGCTGAGCCTCCCTTCGGTGCCCTACACTCCGGCGATGTACCCGCTCTTTCCGCAGATGTGCGGCGCCTGGCTCATGTTCGCCTTCCACGATGCCGTCACCCTCCGCATATACCAAGACGTTCACGTTTGGAGGCATATACTGGGAGCGGCTATACTCAGCGACCTGGGCTACACTGCTGGCTTGGCCCACTCCATGGGCCTCGCGTGGTTTTGCAATCCCCTGAGATGGGATGCCGCCAATGGTTTTACCGTGGTGTCGACTCTGCTGCCCCTGCTGGCCAAGATCCTCTTCGTTGTAGGCGTTGGCTTGCCTCGACCTGCGCCCAAAGCCAAGGTACCGGGCAAAGAGCTGTGAAGGGAAACGGGGACGATGATTATGAGCAACATTGAAGGCAGGGGCATGGTCATATGACATGGACATGGACATGGAACTACTTAAACTAGACTACGAGTGCTCGAATCAACCGTATCATGCATGTGGTTTTTGCATGCATGGTATACGTAGAAGGGTTTATAGAAATACATACATAGGTATAAGCACTGCAAATCAGCCAATCAGCCGTCTGTAATCGAGACAGACAGACCTCGGGAATTTAGACACCCCTGTCGGCCTACAGTACCAGTGCGTAGTGCAGGTAGTGCAGGTTATTACAGGTGGCTCCATGACTACTGACTACCTAACCTTACAGTACCTACTTTACTTACCACTATGCACCCAAGTGGTGCTAATTAAAATAGGCCGGAATCTCTCTTTCACCTTTAGAGATTTATTAACTTTAAAAAGTTAACAATAAATATAAAAAAGGATAATAAAATTAAATAAAATATATACTAAATTAATTTAAAGAGTAAAATATTTTATATTGTTTTCTAATAATTTTATAATGTATTGATTATATTTTATTTTAATTTTTAAAAGTAAAGTCTTAAAATGTAGAGAAAAAGAACCCGGCCTATTTTTATTAGTACCACTTGGCACCTAACCTACCTCATATCTCACCTTCAATGCGGGGCGGGCGGCGGGGGGGGCGCGGGGGGGGGTCGGGGCGGGGGGGGGCGGGGGGGGGGGG
>QUSE01000010.1:4846061-4898461 GCA_006508115.1 Apiospora malaysiana
CCCCCCCCCCCCCCCCCCCCCCCCCCCCCCCCCCCCCCCCCCCCCCCCCCCCCCCCCCCCCCCCCCCCCCCCCCCCCCCCCCCCCCCCCCCCCCCCCCCCCCCCCCCCCCCCCCCCCCCCCCCCCCCCCCCCCCCCCCCCCCACCCCCCGCCCCCCCCCCCCCCCCCCCCACCCCCCCACACACCCCCCCCCCCCCCCCCCCCCAACCCCCCCACCAACGGGGCTAGGCCAACCCACTGGTGCCCCGGACTTTTTGTCTGGTTGCTTGGTGATGCGCATCGGCACGCCTTCCAAATTGAACGTCATATTCCTATTCCAGTGGCGCCAGCTGCCCGAAACTCAATGTAGTACATTACTTACATATGATAACCAACCACTGTACAGCAGCAGCAACTTGAACCCGGAGGAGAATTAGGTGACGTTTCCAGCCCAGATATTTGTCTACCTAATTCATCCAGCCTACCTCCAAGTACGCAACCTGTCCGACCAGCCAACCCGTTCCATCATTCAGCGCGACACGCCCCATCATGGCAGTCGATACCTCGCTGCTCAACAGCGGATCCCCGGCCGACCAACTTGCTGCCCTCCGCGCTCTAAAGCACGACATTATCGGCCATATCAACAAGAAGCAGCAATGGATACAGTCAGGCATACTCCCGTCGCTTGTCCCACTCGTCACCCAACCAATACCAGCTACAGAAAGAGACAGCGCGAGTCTCGATGACAAGGAGTCGGTGCAGCTTTACGCCCTGCAACTCCTTGCAAGCTTTGCCAACGCCGGGTATCAGTTCCTGTCGCCTCTGTATGCCTCGGGCGCCATCGATGCCGTATTGAACCGCTCTTGCCTGCAAAGCCCGCGACCTCAGACTGTCCTAACTGCACTGAGGATATTGCGCGGTGTCACCGAAGCTGCCGCCTTTGCACCCATTACATCGACCGACCAAGCAAGCCGCAACCCCCGAAAACCCCTCGATTCCAGCTTTCTGGCCACCGTTATCTTTGCGGACGAACACTTGGGCTCTTTTGCTTCTATTCTGAAAGACGATGTCTCAGCACAAGTATCTGTCGTGGCGAAACTTGTCATCAGGCTTTGCCGAGAAGAGCGTCACCAGTTTGCCCTCGTCAAATATGGTGTTCTCGACGGGCTTGCTACACGCCTGGCAAGCTTTGCCGTGGCCGAAGGGCAGGTAATACCGCGGGCGGAAGAGATAAGTCGATCAAACGGGCTTCCAGACTTCTTTCCAGCACCTGCTAAACCAGGCGTGGAGCTTTCCGATGTGCTTGGTGCTATCGCTGCTATCATTACAGACTCGCCCTACAGGACTTGCTGTCTTATATACTCACCGTCCATCCTGGCGGTCTTCCCAAACACTGACAGTGATTGGGATACTTACTGGAAGAATCATGCCGATACCCCAGATAAGCTGGCAGGGATTCGACCCATGAAACAGAGGGATCATGAACCCATGGATTTGTTGCTCCCCTATACGCCGATCCAAGTACGTGGTCTATTATCACAGGCTCCGTATCTTCCTTCGCTAGGTCCCGATCATCAATCGTCACGACCGGGTACGGACTCTCCGTGGACCACCGCCGAGGCAACCCGGGACGATGCAGAAAACCCAGAAAGCCCTTTGGTCCCGTGGCTCATCGGGCTGGTACGATCTTGCTGTGGCCATGATGCGCTAGCTGCAGCATCAGTCCTGGCTTCTCTCTTCAAATGTGGCTTCACTTATAGAGCAAGAGAGACTACTTTTGGGCTCTCGGTTGTGCCTAAACTACTGCAGATACTCTCAGTGGCTGATCAAAAGGCAACCGATACAGAGACATCGCAAATAGACTCGAGGATTCAGTCCATTTGGACAGTCATCGAACACGTACCCGAGATACTGACACAGCTCATCACGGACAGTGATGTTCTTCAAAAGGCTGCTAACGATTCCATGGCCGTCGAGTTGTTATGCAAGCTGCTCAAGAATACTTACGACGTCGAACCTCCGTGTACCCAGACCGAATTATGGTCACCGATTGCAGACCATGAGCCGGTACAGATGAGTGATGACAACCCAGCTTGCCAATTAGGCCACCTGGGAGAGCACCCGCAACTTGTCCATCGAATTCAATCGCGGGAAAGCTCGCTGAAGGCTCTGGGCGCACTTGGGGCTTCCAGGGAAGAATATCGCAAAGCAATTGTTAATCTGCATATGATCCCCTATATCAAGGAGTCGCTGTACCAGTTCCCGGTCAGGCCAAGACAGCCCAAAGAACAGCCTAGCAGTGATGGAGCAGGGAGGGAACAAGATGATAGGGCGAAATCGGAACTTGGAGAGAACCCGACTTCGGTTATTGTTGCAGCATGCTATGCAATACGGATGCTGGCCCGCTCGGTGAGTATATTACGGACTTGGCTGATGGACAATGCCGTGGAAAAGACCATAGAGAAACTCCTTTTGCACCACGAGGTGGAGGTTCAGGTTGCGGCAACCGCAGTGGTTTGCAACATGGTGACAGACTTCAGCCCCATGAAGGAGGTAAAGTTTGATCCAAGAGCCCCTTGTTACGGATTGCACTAACAAATGTATGCTATTACAGTTGTTCATTCGTGAAGGCAGTGTCGAGACTCTTTGCAAACACGCCAAATCACAGAACGCAGCATTGCGACTGAATGCGATATGGGCTCTTAATCACCTTGTGCATGCGAGCAGCATAGATATAAAGAAGAGATGCCTGAAAGAACTGCAGCCGGAGTGGCTGGTTCGAATCGTCCGTGATGACACGGAAGATGCGGCGTTGGCTTCGCCTAGAGCAAGTGGCGGTGGAGCCTATGCTAGTGACGAGGAGGACGACATGGACATCGATGACCAGAACCGCGAATCCTTATATAGGCCTCTGGACGACCAGGCTGCACTCCAAAGTCGGTTGCTCCGCAGGTCACGCGCAAGACTACACGACCTTCGTGAGATGGAACTCAACCCAGTGCGGAAAGCAAGGCAAGATGACCTTGAAATTCAGGAGAAAGGGCTTGGCTTCATCCGAAATTTAATAGGCGAACCCCACTTGAATGGCGCGGATTCGGCCAACGACACGACAGAGATGATTGACCATCTCTTCAACAAGCTTGGCCAGGACCAGTTCTTCGATATACTGGCATCCAAACTGAAGCCGAAGACGTTGCACCCCCTCGGCCGGCGTGGAGCCACTACTCGGGTTCTCTACCCGCAGGCCAAGATCATTGAGGCCGTCGTTTACATTTTGGTCCATCTGGCTGCCAGCATACCGCGCCACCGCCAGCTCGTCATCGCGCAGAAGGAGCTATTGAAGCTTCTGGCAGGGCTGACCAACAGCCAGGAGCGAGAGGTCAGGGTCGCGCTCTGCCACCTAATAAACAACCTGACGTGGCGGGACGACGACAGCGACGCCCCGGCCTGCTCTCAGCGTGCCTTCGAACTCAAGAAGCTGGGCTTCCTCAACAAGCTGGAGAGCCTGGGGAAAAATGACGAGGAACTCGACGTGCGGGAGCGGGCTAAGACTGCGGTGTGGCAGATGAAGCATCCACAATAGTAGTCGTATAACGAATGAGCAGAAACAGAACTCAGTGTTCAAAATCCCTTAATACAGATTAATGCAAGTCACTGATGGCAAACCTTGGCAGTTGAGAACTCTGCATCGCACAATGTATTTCTTACCAGCTTAGGTAGTTATTTATCTAGAATTCAAGTAGCAATACCATTGATGCCATTGGTCCTTACGCCGGGTATCCCGATTGCTACTGGTTCGGTTCAGAGCGACTATCATGATGGTGTTTACTAGATTCCTGTACCAGTACCACGTGGTAGAACAGAGTTACAAATGTGTGTTTGGTCGATTTCGTACTCAGTGGCAGGTTAGAGGCGGGTTAAGTAAACCAAGAATACTGTAACGACTAACCTAGCACGTGCATCTTCGGGGGCCAGGTGCCCCTGAGAAGAGCGCCGATGGAGGAGTTCCCCGCGCAGTCGCTGTGTGCGATGAACACAATGACGAGATTATGACTGTTGCGAGGCCTTGCAGACAACCCATTGATTGCATTGCAACATCAACTGACTGCACCCTTTCCGGTAAAGCCAGTGCCGCTTATCTTACACCCCGCGAAGAACTGGCGGCGGGCAATCACCGCCGTGATCCACAATTGTTGGGCTGTCGCGAAAAGGATGTCCCGGACGAGCATGCGGATGTACATGCCAAGTGCGGGTAGGGGGGGGAAAAAGCACTGGATTCCGATGAGAGTATAGAAGTTGGGAGCCACCAAGCACCAGGGTCTGTCTAGATGCGTACACGACCATGCAAATGCAAATGTCACTATACCTCTTACTATCATCGATCTTTCGAATGGTGGGAAAGTCTCCATATTGCGCGAGTCGTGGGTAAGCACAAAATGCGGCGACTCCAGCCAACGAAATATCTCTGTTGTAACTCGTGGCCAGGTACCCTGTGCAGTTTGGGCATCATCACCATGTGCCTGGGAGCATCTATCCCAGGTTCCACAGTGCTGCTGTGCGTGTGTACCTATCGAAGTGCCTGAAATGGAAAGGCCCGGGCATGCTATTGCATGGAGGAGAAGAGGGAGAGGAGGAGGCAGAGGAGGAGTACGGAGGAAGTGTCACTGTGTCAGTCCAAGTTGGTATACCACCACTACCGCCACTACCATCCATCAGCCCTTTTCACTCAGAATTGCAAGCTTAACCTCTTTGAGAGCTCGGTCAAGCAAAAAAAACCAAAAAAAAACCACCATGGATAGACGACGAACGAGGATGCGACATCCAACAATGTGGCATCCAGGCATCCAGGCATCCTTACAGCGTAACAGCAGCAGCTAACCTACATAAGCCGGAACTCTAAACAACCGGGGCTGCCACTATATCACTACGACTGATTGATTGATTGATGATCAAAGATGGCGGCGATACTGGCTCGCAGCCGCCACAGGGGGCAGGGTCCCCGTATGGAGTATCTACACTACCATCACTGCTACTTTCTATAGCGACTGAACCAATCTACCATTCTGCTGCTGTATCTATCGCAGGACACATGGCAATGAATGGATTGATTGATGAAGATTCCCAAGTCTAAGGGAGGGACAGGCGACCATTTGCCTACCTACCTAGCCTAGCCTAGCAACCTTACGACGTAGGTGACTGACCCGGTAAGTCGGCTTGATCTGATACTGGAAATCAACCGGATCAACTATGTAAGTTAGTTAGCATTGACCTGCCTGTACGTAATCCGCATCGGACCAGGTACTAACACCCTTTGACCCTACACCTACACACGTACTTACACGGGCTGTCTGTCAGCGGTCTCCAATCACGTCCATCAAATACGACTACATACATAATACATATTGTTCACCGATCTTTGCTATCAATGAAATGTATCCGTACCCGTACCATCTGCATACAAAGCCTGTGTGTAATCTCAACACTCGGTAGGCCAAAACGAGTCTCGAAACCCCATGATCCATCCACCGGGATTGGGGTCAGGCCACTGAGCAATTTCGGGCGGGGGGGGGGGGGGGGGGGGGGGGGGGGGGGGGGGGGGGGGGGGGGGGGGGGGGGGGGGGGGGGGGGGGGGGGGGGGGGGGGGGGGGGGGGGGGGNGCCCATTGGAAATTTTCCCCCCCCCCCCCCCCCCCTTCTCCCTCTCTCCATGCTTCGTCGTTTTGTTCTCTGGGCTGGACTCGCTCACTAGCCGAGCCGACTGGCGCCTGGGGATCACTGGATCAGTCAGTAATGGTACTAGTAGTAGCCACTCACTACAGAATACTGGGCAACCATTTCCCACAAAATCTTCGCCGGCCAGCGGGGCAACCTGGCAACCTTGCACGAGGCAAAGGACCTGCAACCAGGCAACTCGGCCTACCATACCACACCAGCAGACCAGCAAGTAACCTAACCTAGTGGTAAGTGAGATGGACCTTGAACGGCCAAGACCTGAGGCGTGCATTGGTCTTACTTATTACTTAAGTAACACACACCCGGATTTGCACTTGCATCATCGCTCTGCTAGGTTTCTTTCTGAATTGTTGGATTCGTAACCAATGTGATTTCGTGCCACCGGCCTTCACACTTGCACTTGACCTTGACCTTGCTTGACCTTGACGGGTGAGAGAAAGAACATTGAACGACTGGGGTGGACTGGACTGGACTCATCACTCCATCGTTTTATAATAACCCCCATTTGCACACCTTTATCGGTCTTATACCTTCTCTCACGACCATATCAGTTTCGTTTCGTGGAAATTCTTTCGTATCACCCCGCCAAGAAAAGCTGGGCTGGAATCACCAATTTCTGCCATCGAATTAGAAGCGCGACAACCAGACTTGGTCCCCCGGTTGGCACCTAATTGATCGATAGGGTTCTGTTTCCCACGCCTTTAAACGGAGACAGGCGGCAATTGGACTGCGGTCTGGACAATAGCATCTGGGTTCGCCGCGCCCGAGTTTCGAAAGAACAAAGCAGAGAGGCTTTTTGAGCAAGAAAGAGTCGTTACTAGGTTGCCACGAGTATTCTCGCCGTCGCCGCAGCTTTTCCTCGCCACCTAGAAAACCCCGTCCTTTTCTGCAGCAACAGTGTATCGGACGAGGGGTCGCCTTCCGAGGGAGCAAAGAAGCGAGCAGCCAGTCGCAATCGCCGCGCACAAAGAATCGCAGCAGGATGCTTCGGGGACCATGTTGACTTCGTCTCCCATAGCACCACAACCCACGAGCGCATCCCCTCGTACTTTCCACTATGCGCCCAACCGCTCACCTCATCAGTCGCCAAGGGTTACGGCTGCTCTGCCGCGACGGCAGTCGAAACATAGCATCTTGCATTCGCCATCGGGCTCCTTAGTCAGCCCAAACAAATCCACACCGCAATCCCGGCCGAAACAATATGTTGGAGTCGACGCGGCGACACAATACTCACCTATGGAGCCCTTTGATCCCACGGTGATGCTCCAGGGCGTAAGGCCCCAGGCCACTAATGACGCAACCACGTCCGCAGCAGACGCGGCACGAACATACACAGCAATGGCAGCGACCACCGCAGTGGCAAACCCCCAGTCTGCGATCCCGGAAGCGCCGCCCGAGCCGAATATCGAACCCATCAGAAGGGCCGAGGAGGTCAAACAGGCTGCTGCGGCATCGAGGAACCCTCTCTCGCCAGCCAAGAGGAGGAATTCGCAAGAGCTCAGTCAGCCTTCTACCGCCCCCAGCTCCGCGAGCACCACCTCAGTGGTTACGTCAAGCCGGAATTCACCCAAGCGGTCAAGACCGTCCGCAGGCCCTCCCAAAGTGCTACCTCTGAGATATGAGTTATGCGATGTGGAGGATATGGTTGTCCTGATCGCGAATATGCTTAATGAACTGATTGAGACCAACGACTCGATCGCTATAAAAAATAGCCATCTTACCAGGTTCCATTCGAGGTGAGTGGCTACAGTCTTGCTTTTTTATCCGTTGGGCCATCGCTAATCTTGCTCTGCAGAACTGCTCCAGGGATTTCCGTCCTGGATTATTTACACCGACTTGCGAAACACGCCACTCTTTCGCCGCCTCTACTTCTTTCCATGGTCTACTACATTGATCGCCTATGCGCATTGTACCCGGATTTCACCATAAATACACTGACCGTGCATCGATTTCTGATCACCGCTGCCACAGTAGCCGGCAAGGGATTGTCGGACTCATTTTGGAATAATACGTTTTACGCTAAGGTCGGGGGAGTCAAGGTAGCGGAGTTGAAGTTGTTAGAGCTCGAATTTCTGTATCGAGTGGACTGGAAGATTGTCCCCAACCCCGAAGTCCTGGTTGCGTATTACAAGGGCTTGGTTGAGCGCTGCGGGGGATATGCTCTGGAAGGCGATGCAATTCCCGGGGCGGATGGATACGGCGAGGATGAGTCAGACGGCATTGATGAAGATAGCGACGACATCTCAGATCAAGATGGCAGCGGCGAAGATGTTGCAGTGCCATCGGGGCCCTAACTCAAGAGTCTTCAGATTACAGGGCATGTGGTGGAAATGGGGTTCTGGAGTTACACGGCGAAATACAGGCTGGCATAGTGAATAGGGCTCTCGGTAAAGGGAAAGAGAGCATATACTCAAGTTGTACGGCTGCCACGTTCATGATGAAGAGAAACGGTGACTCTACGGTCATGACTGGAATTCAATGTTACCTATTTTCGAGCTTGGCTGTACAGTAAGGGTCCAAAACAAGGGGGACGAGACTCTTGGGGGGAGGCTCGTGGAGGCTCGAGGCTCGAGGCTCGTCGAGTAGGGGAAGGAGGCGTGAGAATACGAAAATGCAACACCTCGACCAATACCCCACTATGCCCGTATGATTTGCGAAATAACAGGAGTTGGTCGAGTCAAGAGAGTATTTGAAACGACCAAACAATGTTGAATGAGTGGTTGCTGGCTGTTGTTTTGGTCTTGTAGCACGGAGCAGGAGCGCTGTAGATACAGCCAGCCCTATGAGTTAAAAGCAGATGCAGCCCAGTTTGGGCCCTGCAGAAGCTCGAGCCTTGCTTTGCGTCTTAGGTGGTCGTTCTCGGCCGAACCTCCGCTAAGGTCAGTCCTCCAGCGCCGTCCCAACTGATCAATAGCCGCGAGTACATAATGCTACGTACATACTCAATCGTCGCATCTCGGTAACACAAAGTAAACGCAAAATTTAGCTTGCCTGAGCCCACGCAAGGCTTCTTTCTTTATTTTGTCCCCTCTTTGTCACACACGGCTTACCGACAGCGTAATTGCCTGGGTTTTGCGACGGAGGCAAACTACGCACCAACGGGAGCGACCATCTCTTACGTATTCCAACCACACACGCGCGCGCGCCCAGAGACGAAAATGAGGACGTCTACAGTTGCCCTCTTCTCCGGCCTCGCGGCCCTCACCGGTCTCGCCGCCGCCGCCGAACGCACAATTCCCATCTACATCCAGCCCGTTACTGTATCGCCCCCAGCCCCGGTGCTGCTGGGCGAGGTTGTCTACGACGATGCTGTGCTGCTCCCCGCCAGCAGCCCCGACGTGGCTGCCCCCAAGGTGGCCTCGTTCGAATACCCATCCGATCTCTTATCGCCCGAAGACGACGAAGAACAAGGGCAAGGGAAGCAAAGAGAGGCCCCGCGACACGTGCGGGTCGGCGCCTGGGACCCGGTAGCCAAGTCGTGGGCCTCGTCGACAAGCCTGGCATCGACGGCCAACTTCGATAAGGGGTTCGCGCCGCACTTTGTGGTGACGCTGGACTCACCGGTGGCCGGGAAAGGCGACGTCGTGGGTGTGGTGCTGAAGGGCGTGCGCATCGACGCCGGGCAGACCCGCGACTTTGGTCCCCAGGTCGTGCTGCGGACCGCGGAGCCGGGCAGCCAGGTCGAACTCAACAAGCCCATCGTGCTGTCGCCCGAGGGCCGCAAGGTCGGCGAGGAACCGGAGAAGACATTGTTGCAGAAGTACGTATTGTTATGCCCTCGCCCTTGCCCTCGCCCTCGCTCTCCCACAAATGCTGCTGTGCTGCTATGCTGCTATGCTGCTGCACCACTGCGGCTACAAGGGAGTGACCCCTGACGGATTCTTGGACTATAATCGCTAACGAGGTTGTTTTATTCTATTTACAGGTACTGGTGGGTAATTGGCATCGTACTTGTGCTTACACTGACTGGCGGTGGTGATGGCAAGTGAGCGACATAAGAGAAAGGGAGGCTTTGCCCCGAGGAGACTGCCTGTGAAGCCAGATAGATGCAATGCCCAGCGGTAATACACAGGCATTAAGTATTAAGCATGCACTCTCTTTGAGTGGGTGCACTTCCCAGGAGTCGCATCATAGCTGATAGCCATGTGCACAAGCACTTGTGTGTGACCACTTCACACTACGCTGTAGTTACTGATCTGGGCCGCCCCCCTGCTTCAGAGCAACAGCAAGCTTGATGCACGATAGGGCTTCATTGTTAGAACCCAGGGCCAGTTCATAGATAAACTGTCAATGAATCTTATCCATTTGCTATACACACATGTTTGGATTCTGCCAAAGCACCTGGTTTAATGCAATTGCTCACTTGACAGCCAGCAGAAGTAGACAGACTCATGCTTCAAACTGAGTCCGTCTTAGTGGTGGTATACAAAAAAAAGAAAGCATGATGGTTTCCCACAACAAGCTGTCTAAATTCCCATCCATCCAGAAGGTATGTTATCTTGTCTCTTGTGTTTGACGGATACATCAGATACATATGTCATGTTGAAACAATCATGGTTATTTGCTGCTATGCCATACATAAGTAGAAATGAAGAGATACACATACTTGGCTGCTTGGCTGCTTGGGTAATGCTAGCTGGTTGTCTAGCTGTCTAGCTGTCTAGCTGTCTAGGTTAGCTGGCCTATCTCCACGTGAAGCCCCACCATCGACCCCACTCTTGCCAGCGTTACCTAGCAGCTGCCCGCCCGCCAACAATCCATTGAATTAACAGATTAACAGGCGGATTAACAGCGCTGCACTCAGTGCACTCAGTAGAAAGTGAAGCTTTAGTTGTTTATCGATGGCGCTAGTAAACACCTGCAGTGGCAGCTCCATTTGATTTGGCCCAGTCGAGTCGCTTGCTTCGCAACCTGCACTTCGAACTTGCAATAGGTTACCTGCATTTGCAACTGCAACTCTCCCTCTACCAATTCTTCCCTCTCTTCCCAATCCCTCTCACCGTCTTCTTCCCACCTTTGCGACTTTTGCGATCACCTCTTCGCCAAAAAGTCCCTGCTTCCTACTTGTAAACAAAAACAAAACACACACACACACACACCGACTCACTTGTCTTTCACACCCCCCCACCCTCATCCACCATGTCGACCTCCAACGGCGCAACCGTTCCTGACGAGACCAACCAGGCTGCCCAGGCCGGTGTCGAGAAGGGCAAGGGCAAGGCCGCCACTGGCGAGGAGCCCGTCGACCAGTCCATGGACGAGGACAGCGACGATGATGAAGAGGTTAGTGCATTTCCATCATATTCTGCTCCCATCTGCGCCGCATCACTTATACTAACTACTTTGGCTTTCATAATAGGCTGGCGATGGTAAGCACACACACGCACGCACGCGCACGCGCACGCGATCTACCGCAATCTGCTTCCAAAAGAGCCAATCCACTAACATTTTGACGTGTCACAGATGCCGCCGAAGAGGACGATGACAACATGGATGAGATTGACCTGAGCAACATCGTCGAGGGCGGTCGCCGCACCCGAGGCAAGGTCATTGACTGGGCCAAGGCTGCTGAGAACGTCCCCAACAACGAGGAGGACGAGGATGACGACGAAGACTTCGAGGCTGAGGGTGAGAAGGAGGACGACAAGATGGATGAGGACTAAATACAGTTCCTCCTCGCATCACGACTGTCTCTCCAAAAAGGAACCCTGTGTTGCTTTCACAGCATGCCTTGGTTCTACTGCCGTCTCTCTGGACCGACCGCCTCAAAACCCCCACATCTTCCACTCTCATGGTCTGGTGTGGACTCTCATCTCGGATAAAAAAAAAGATAGGATGGTTTTATGGATAGAGATGAGGTCCTTTGCCAAATGCGTTGGGCATCTGGAACTCTGCAACCAGAAGTACATATGTTAGGATTCTGCTTTTTTGGGCGTTGATGATCCCCCTCCCTCAAAACAGGCGTCGTGATCATGGATTTCTGACAGATGGACAGGGGCCAATGGCATTTACATAAATGGCAATAAACAAGCATACCAAAAAGAGAAAAACTGTCCTCATGGCGTGAATATTGAATAATTTCTTTTCTTCTGTTTTTTCAGTGTGCTCCAATAGATGTCGAGGTTGACCTAGTTTCAGACAATATATGTCTACTGCAAGGGCAATTCTACGAGGTAATTGTAGTAAAGACCCTCGGAGTGATGCTAAACCAAGTAACTGCAAATCGAAATGTTGCCTGCAGGAATACCTATCGGGCAAGCATATGACACTTGTGGACTACTTGTATGTACATGTGTTATGCCGCGTTCGACGGCATTGGCACTTACACAGTCGGGAAAGGGGAAAGAAAACAGTCCATCTCCATTCTTCAACTGGGAGGGGGCCGACGGGGAGGAGTTGAACATCGTGGGATGGGATGGGCCAGCCAGCCAGCCAATGTGGCGGAATATCTTCGACTAGAAATTGTGGCTCCAGCCAATAAACGTCGGCCACTAAACGTTACGCCACACCTTTATATTCGTCAAGCTCGCATTGGCATGTGACTGTTTCTTGCGGCCAATAGAGCGTTCGTAGCACATTCATTACAAGTGGTGTTGCATGTGTGCTTTGGCGTCGCCTTGAATATCCCTCCAGTGCTCACTGGGCGCATCTGATCTCTTGCTGTAGTTGCCCCGTTTCGGGTACATGTGCTTTTTCGGTGGTGGGGGGAGCTTCCTCCTACTTACAAGCGGGTACGTGGGTCAAGCCGGCGGCACATCGACAATCCATCAATGACACACGCCTTGATTGAGGTTTCTGTTGCTTTCCGAATTCGTGTTGCTCATTGCTCAGTCAGCCAGTCCCGTGGGAAGCAATCGAGTGGCAAGGGTCATCACGTAGTGGCACGTCCGGGCAGAGCAGAAAAAGTCGTCCCCGGGACGGTAGGGGCGGATATGTATAAGACTGCTCTTGGTCCTGAGCTGGAACTGGAATTAGGATAACAAGCAACCCCTCGCTTCGATAAACGATAGGTATTCTTATACATGAGACCTTATTCAAGAGCATGTCAGATGATCGTCTGTGTGTGTATATATCGAGTGATTCAGTCGTGGACATGGGTTGGGAGGTGGTACCCCCGTTTTATGCCAGCCCGCCTTGCTGCCTTGAGGTCATGTTGTCCGCATGTCTATCAGCAAGTCCGGGCCCCGGTGGACCATCTCCCCCGTACGTACACAAGCGGACATCGTAGACATACTGGTAGATACTTACCCATCCCATTGTTTTCTCTTTCCTTCCCTCTTGTGTGTCCGGACCCAGACCCGCATGAGCTTTCTCTCCCCCGTCCGTGAAGCTCATTCCTACCTTCTTGTGTGTCCGAATCCAGACCCGCGTGAGCTTTCTCTCCCCCGTCCGAGAAGCAACAAGCCATGAGGGGAGGGGAGGGAAAAATCAAAACCGAAAGAAGAAAAAAGTACAATCTCATGATCATACCCGCTTCCCACGACCCTTGATCGTACTTCTTTTATCTTCCTCCTTCACAATTACGCCTCCTGCCGGTATCGAACCTGACCGATCTCTGTCCAGTACACCGCACACCGCAAACATGGTGCGTCTCATGGTGGTAGAGGTGCTAAGGCTCTTCTCGGACAACACGCTCTCTCCATCCAGAGACATTGAAAGTCAGTCCCTAGATCTTGTGAGCACTCCCCCATCATTGGATAAGAAATACACCCAAGCTCCCTTCCTCGTCCGGGTAAAAACACCAGACCGTGATTTTGAGGAAGTCGTTAAGCTGTACTCCCTTTTCCGTAACGCCTACGCCAGCGCCATCTTCGAGAACTACGAGACCCTGAGAACCATCATGGACCGTCACGAAGCCTTGATCCGCCGAAGGTGGAAGAAGAAATCATACTCAGAGCGAAGGAAGTGCCTCGAGAAGGCATGGCCCTATATCCCGATCACACACCGCCCGGACTCAAACGCATGGTCACCTTTGCCCGCCTGGCTCAGGACCAATACTATCCCTGGAGCAGGAGAGAGAACCGAGTGTTGTATGTGGCCAGATCTGAACCTCGAGGACCTCGCACAACCCGAGCCTCTCCCCCTAATGCTGCGCGCCCGGTCGTCGGCCCATGATCCGAGTTGTTTTGCAGACGCCGACATTGACACATGTCTCTTTGCTTGGTGGAAAGAAATGATCAAGGGCTACGGTAGCCTCTCAGCCCAGTTCGCCCACAATTACTCCGTTTTCCGCACGCAGCAGACGGCTGGTACGTACGGGGAAATCAAACAGTGCGATATCAGATGTACTCACAAAGGGCTTGCCCCGTGCCGAGTCGGCTACCCAGTTGGACAAGGCGTTGTCTTGCTCCAAGTTCAGGAAAGAATTTATAATTTCCTCGTCGAAGTCTGCAAGAAGATACTGCACGATAAGGATACAAGCGAACTGACTGGGAGCCATATCCCGGTCGTCCCGAGACCCCCTGAGGACGACAAGGCGCTAACCTGCATGGGATCACTGAAGGCAGCTGCAATTCGAGCGCCATATCGAGTTCCCGCCGAGATGGACATGGGCAGAATGCTTAAGATGGTGTCCGCGAAAGTCGATGCCGCAGAGGATCATCTTCACTCGATGCGTGAAGACCCGGCCTACTTTGCCGATGTCTTGCAAGAGTACGAGGCACACGATCTGCAATGGCTACATAAACGCCAGGAGATGCATGATATAGCTGAAACGTACGAAGAATTCCGGATCACCACCAGCTTCCCTGCAGCATATGCTCTGTTCTGGCCGAAGGCGTGGTCTGGGGTGCTACAGAAGCTTCAAAAGCTGGCTGCCGTTCTCAGCCGCAGTCAGTGCAAGGTCGAGGAAGACCTCCCGCCAGAGCTGGACGCCGCCTACACGGACGTGATACACTACCTTCAAGACATGGAAGTCCTGATTGCGTCGAACTTGAAAGAAGCCTTCATATCTACGCCCTGTGTGCGTCCCTTCTTCAGAGACTGGCTCCCTGTCGGAGATTGGTGGGACGATCCAAACTACAGGTACGTGGACGAGTCGGATTTCCAGCACATGCACAACTTGCTTTTGGGCTTCGAGAAGCTCGATGACATCGTCGTACGCCAGATGAGGAAACCCCATATCTTGCTGGACGAGTTGGACACACTCCGCAACATCAGTGACAAGGTGACGGCAGAGCCCTTGGTCGACCCCTATGTGGCCGCCATGATGTCCGACATGGCCATCGTGGCCGAATGCCGACGCCAGCTTGCCCTCTTCCAGCCGTGGGCCCGACATTACCATGGCATATGGGTACCCTCAACGAAAGAGAACAGACATGTCTTCTGGGGCGAGGAGATCAAATACGCTTGGTCAAACTTCAGCTCGATCTTTCCTGGTTTCTTGGACGAGGAAATAGAAAGCCACGTCCTTCCCGCGAGCGAGAAACTCTACTACCCCATCCAGCAACAGGAGGCAGAACGGGACAGCGCCACTGTCAGGTGCCTGCAGAAGGCAGAGAACAATCTGGATAACTTCTAGAAGGAGTATCTGGAGTCATTGAGAAATGCAGGATGGCACGCCGGCGAGTACATCGAACGTCTTTTAGCCCAAGGCCTGGAGCGGACTCCCGACTGGAAGCCGGCTGCCCCCGCGCTCCCTCCCCCTACCTTGCAGCCTCTTGCGAACCACATGGCCGCACTCGCAGTGGCCGACGTACCAAGAAGATTCAAGCCCACCGCGGTCAAAGTCAAGGTCAAGACGCGTGGCGCGGCAGCCGAGAAGGACCAGGGGCCTGCCGCGGCGGACGAAAAGCCCAAGCAGGAGGAGAAGGAGAAGGTGACGGTGGTGCAGGGAGAAGAGGAAATAGAGGAACAGGTGCTGCCGCCATTCTTCACTGGAAGGGTCAACAATCGTGCAGCCAAGGTTTTCGACGCCCTTTTCCATAGAGAGGGGGCCCCTCACGGTCGGCAAGGCGAAGTGAAGTGGGTGGACTTCCTGTATGCCATGTCGGCGGTAGGGTTCAGGGGTGAGCATTTGGCGGGATCGGCTTGGGAGTTCACACCGGCGGAGGCCGGGGCAATCCAATTTCACGAACCGCACCCGTCCAGAAAAATCCCGTTCCTGGTGGCCCGAAAATGGGGCTGGCGGCTGAGGAAGCACTACAACTGGGGAGCGAAGTGAAGGCCCAGTCTGTTTCTTATGGGTTGAACAACATTGTGTTTGGAAGGATGAACTATTGATCGCCAAGGAGAATACTTAGAATGGCCGTTGGTTTTACTACTAGGGACTGAATGATGGAATGGAAATTGCACAAGGGTCTGTTCACAATTCTATAGATGGCACTGGCAATTAGGTACAAATGACTGAATGATAGAATGGAAATTGCACAAGAGATTCGTGAACTACAATATGCCAATTGCTAATTCACCCCCCTGGAAGATAGTTCGGCCTGCTGTAGAAACATCTGTCGAATTTATTTATTGTGTTTATAAGCTGTTCGCCCGTATCTCGGGTTCTGTTATTAGTAATTGCCACTGCCTCCCACATGTATGAGGGCATCAACTCGGCATTGCGCTGCCCCAAGTGGAGTGCTTGGTAATGCCGAGATGATGTAATGTTTATCGGAGGTAATCAATAATCCATGGATGGCGCCATCTACCGGTCGGGTGTTTTTACCCCACGATCAAGCAGCAGCCCGGTGCCGCTATATAAGAAGAGAGGAGCTTTCCCTGGTAAATCGCGTGTATTGTAGATGAATCTAATGTTTGGACAGAAGAGGACAAGGAGACTGAATACTACCTCTACTACCTAATTCAGCATACCTGCCAAGAACGACTGACTGACTCATCACTCTATGTTCTCGTTGTCTACCTCTGTTACCCAGAGAACAATTCCCAGAGCCATACACACAAGCACCAAGTTATTTGCTTCGTCGTCCTGCCGACAGAAAGCCAACATGACGACGGGTATCTTTAAGCACATTGACATGGCAGCCATGCCGCCCAATGTTAAGCCATGGACCAAAGTGGATGCCGACGCCGCCTCCTTCAAGCTGCTAGAACACAAGCGCTCAGTCCACAATCTGCGGGGCCGCGAAAGCGAGTTCACAACGGACAACTCAGGCTTCGCCGTCTACCACGAGCCCGCCAAGGAGAAGGCGTTCACCGACGATGCGGCGGTGCGTAATGGCTACTACGGCGAGGTGGAGGCCTTGCTGCGCAAGCACATCCCGGGCATCAAGAAGGTGACCATCTTCGACCACACAATCCGCCGACGGGCGCCCGACGCGCCCCGCGCCCCCGTGCAGCAGGTGCACGTCGACCAGACCCCCGGCGCGGCCGAGGTGCGCGTTCGCCGCCACTTGCCCCCGGAGGAGGCCGAGGAACTGCTCAAGGGCCGCTACCAGATCATCAACGTGTGGCGGCCGATCCAGAACCCCGCCAGCGACTTCCCGCTGGCCGTGATCGACTGGCGAACGACGCAGCCGGGCGACTTTGAGCCCGTGGACTTACTGTACCCCAAGCGCGCCGACGCCACGGCTACCGAGGACGACGACGACGACCGCGGCAAGGAGGTGCGGCCCGACGAGTCCAAGTGGTACTCGACCGAGGGCTACGAAGTGAAAGGCGAGACCATGTCGGTGTCGTCGAACCCGGCGCACAAGTTCTACTACCAGAAGGACATGACGCCTGACGAGGTGTTGCTGCTCAAGTGCTACGATTCTTTCGGCGAGGGACAGCCCTTGGGAAAGAAGGGGCTGGCTGTGCGGACGCCACATACGGCTTTCATCGACCCGGCGACGCCGGAGGATGCACCGGGCCGACAGAGCATTGAAGTGCGTTGCTTGGTATTCTACGAGTAAAGGAAGCAAGTTTCATTCCCACCGCAGACATCTAGTATAACCTATTTGTTGCGGTAAGGAAAGCATTTACTGGCGTCTTGGTTTTTGGTTATTGGGCAGTGGACTGGGGAAGAGGCAAGCAAGCAAGCACTGAGATTGAACCTTGAAAATGTACCGTAGACCGAGCTTTGGAGAAGTACGGAGTTACGACTAACCATAATGACACACGTGCGTTATTGCAACCTGTTAAGACCACCAAGTCAATCAACAATGAGTGAAGCATGATGGACTTGATGATCTTTCCCACAATTCTACTTTATCAAGCACCCAGTCCTCTATTTGTAGTGCCTGAGTACCTAACCAGAAACAAAGAGATTACACTGTCAACCTCAATGCATCCAGGGTGACGATCAGGTACCTATTTAACCTTAGTGCTTTCAAGCCACAATCGCCCAAGCCACAGACCGGGATCACGATACCTGGCAGTTAATTATTACGCAACCCCCATTCATCGAACGAACCTGGATGCAATCCTTGGAACCTCCCCAGAGTCATCCGTGGTGTCCAGGCAAATAGAACAGTACACATGGCGTCCAGGTGAGTAAAAGCTGTGTTTTATTTTCCATATCCAAGATCGAATCCCATGCGCCGCTCGGAGAAAAGACAACCTAAACGCGCCGCTCCCCCCCAACCCAAACCCGCCTCCGTAATCTCAAGCCGGCCGCGCCGGCCGCAGTTATGGGGAAAAGGGGCCAGGCAGGAGGCAGAGCCAGAATTGCCAACCCATGGGCACCTCGTATTCCGGCAAACAGGATCGATCACGCAAGCGCGTGCTCTTTATTGGGAGAACGGACGCTGGCCCACTGATTGCTTGCCTTTTTTTTTTTTTTATTCTCTGCCTCTTCGGCTACATCCGCATTGTCGCTTGGCTTGCTGGCCTGTGGTGGAAGGGAGATTGATTGATTGATTGATTGATTCCATGATGTATAAGATGTACTGACGTCAAGACGCCACCCGACCACCAGCAGATTTCCCAACTCGACGCTGCACCAGCGCGACTCGCGCAGCGCACTCTTTGAGGGTTACAATGGCGGCGGCCGCAGCAGCAGCGACGCCACGACGAGGCGCCAGTTCCAGACCCCGAGCCCCAGCCCGGGCTCCGTAGGCGGCGGCTACGGCTACAACGGCGGGTACCCGGGCAGCAATGGGAATGGGGGGCACCTGGGCGTCGACAACAGCAGCAGCCGGGGAGGCTTCAGGCCAGCGACGCCGAATTCAAGGTACGTTGTTTTGGGCTGGTGGAGTTCCCTTTCCCTCTTCATGTCGCCAACTAACCTTTTCGCTCCATCTACAGAGGCCAATACGACGACGCGACGATAGAATCACTCGAATCGCAAAACGACTCCCAGGTGTCCGGCATCCTGGACAAGGTCGGCATCCTCAAGAGCATGTCAGTCGCCATGGGCGACGAGATCCGCGACTCGACGGCCATGATGGAGAAGATGAACGACACGTTCGACAACACGAGGCTGCGCGTGCGCGGCACCATGAACCGCATGATGATCATGGCCGACCGCACGGGCGTCGGCTGGCGAGTCTGGCTCGGCTTCTTCGCCGCCGTCATCTTCATCTTCCTCTACGTCT
Organism: Apiospora malaysiana; assembly: GCA_006508115.1. Taxonomy (NCBI): domain Eukaryota; kingdom Fungi; phylum Ascomycota; class Sordariomycetes; order Amphisphaeriales; family Apiosporaceae; genus Apiospora; species Apiospora malaysiana. The sequence goes on from QUSE01000010.1 coordinate 4,865,238, forward strand.
GGCTGTTCTGAAGCAGGCAATTTCATGGGGGAAAGAGCGATACGATACCTTTTTATTTTTTATTTTTTTTTACGATGCATACACACATACATACCCGCGAAACCATCATTGGTTCCAAACCTACCGACTGCCTGCCCTTTTACCCTATACTTTCGTGTGATTGTATCGACTGCATACCAAAATCAAAACTGTACACGTTCCTGATAAAGGCAGAAGAAGGAACCCGGAGTTCCTTCTGGTAGCTTGTTCATGGTGTCTTATAACATCGCAAGTTCGGGCGTTGGGAAGGCATGGCTTATTCACTGCACACAGAGCGAGCCTGATTGTGAATATGATGGGATGGGAGGAATAGGAAAGGAAAGGGTACATATATACGCGTTGGAACGTTAGACACGCTGCGAACAATGGACACTGCTTGTCAAGGTTCTGCAATCGCAGTATGCATAGCTTATTAATTATATTGGTTCTCCATTTCTACTCATCTATCATGGAAACGCTACCGGCTCGCAGACAAGGATTTAATGCGTCAAAGGGTATCATAATGTTTCCTCCTTCTCCCAGAGGTGGGGCTGATGAAAACGGGTTTCTTCAGGGGCCCAAGTGCCGCGCCAGCTGAGGGGAGCTCTCCAGCAGCATGCTGCTTCCGTCCATCGATAGTAGATCGCTGATAGCAATGCTATTGCGTGTCGCGTCCGAGCGAGCCAAGCTGCCCCTGAATCGGAGTCTTTGGGGGGCCCGCGATGCAACGAAACTCACCTCAGCGGCTTCCTCGTCGTCACTACTGCTTACCGACGCGTCGGTGTCTGTGTGCTCATAGCCCATACCACTCTCGGCGTCGGGGATGTCGTCGTCGAGGTTGGCTTCCATGTCCATTTCGGCACCGTCGCCATCCAGGTCCTCTTCCTCAATCATGTGCGCCTGGTCTTCGTCATCGACCTCATCTTCACCACCATAGAAACTGTTGCCCTGGCTGTTGTTGGCCGCATTTCCGTGGAAGGGATTGGCAGATTGTTGCATTCTCTGAGTCATCAGCACCTGCTGCGCCCGAGCAGCCCGCTGATCTGGGTCTTCTTCAGTGTCGTCGCCATCATCTTCATCATCCTCGTCATCGTCTTCATCTTCGTCTTCCTCGTCCTCATCGTCAACGCTCAGGCCAAAGTCGCCGTCATCTGCTTCGGGGATATCCTCGTCCAGATCACGAGCACCATCAAGTTGCACGTCATCCATGCCATCCTGGCCCTGGTCCTCTAGGATCCCATCGCCGGGGCCCGCCTCGGCAGCTTCTGCTTCCGCTAGCTCTTGTGCCAGTTGTTCGCGCCGCAATGCCTCCTGGTGCTCTTCTTGCTCGCGCCTCTCTTCACGCAGCTGGTGCAGAGTCTTGGCAATTCCGGGCGGTTTTAACCATGTGCTGCCGAAGTTGGAAATGTTGTGGAGGCGGCGGTCTAGCAGTTGCTCGTCGGCTCGCAAACGTGCTAGGGGAGATCGTTCGATGACTTGGACATTACGGCGTTGATTCGGGTTATGGGGATTCAATTGCGAGCTCTCCTGGTGGGAGGCATCGTATGCCGCGGCATTAGGGTTTCGTGAAGATGTGTACCATAGAGAATGAGACTGTGCTCGCCATTAGTGGGAAGTAAGGGCGATGGGCATGGATTGACTTACATCGCCCGGGGCCAGGTCCGGGAGTAGAGACAACATCGTTGGTAATGCTTTAAAACGAAGGAGAAAGAAACTTGGCGACGACGATAATATGTTGAGTGGTGGCGAACGAAGAGCTGTGGTCTCACATGCAATGTTCCCCCTAATGCCTGTTATGCGCCACCTCCAGGAAATGGGTTGCTGTGATCAACCAGTATGGGGCTGTTGTTGTTGTTGATGTTCTCGTTGCTTGATAGATGTCAAACGCGGCCCTCCAAAGAAAGTTGACCGCCTGCCGGATTGGAGTCAAAAGTGATAGTCCAAGCTTCCGGATCCCAGTCCAGGATGGAGGGATGAGTGTGGGGTCAGGTTTTGGCGATGGTGGGGTATCGAGAATGCGACCTTCCATCATACCTTGCGTACCGAGCACGTACATGTCCTACAGGAAACTGCCACAATTCTATTTATTCAGGTTGCATGCCAATGCCAATGCCAAACACACGAGAATCCATAACCGTACACATGGCAATGGATAGAAATTCTATCTGGCAATACCCTGCCTGCCTTAGTCTGCACGTCAATTCGGCAGTAGAGGGGATACGCCATCAACGACGATGGCAACACTCAAAGCTATTTTCCTCTACCACCAGGATATGCTTATTATATGCATGATGATTGGTGCGTTCCTGGGGAATGCGGTTGCGGTATATTAACTTCCTCCCTTGAGCTCGTTCTTTCTCTGCCAGCTCTGGCCTGCATAAGTGCAGAAGTCTGTTAGTAAATAGGACGTAAATAGAACTCTTTTAATAAGTAAGACGTAAAACTGCATACGCCGTGACCGTAGGAAATGGATCAGTAGTGATGTGTTGTTGAAGCCCTGTTCCCAGTAAATGCCATGCATCTTTACGGTCCCCGTTTGCTGGCCGCTCGCCACAGACACAATCCAATTTCCTTCTCGTTTTCATTACCTTATGAAAAGGCACCCTGGGTCTACCTAGTAGTACTAGATTCCGGATTCACTAGTTCTAGACATTCGGGCGTATATTTCAGGTATATATACACGAGTGGCAAGCGGTGTGTGTGTGTGTGTGTGTGTGTGCCACCAGATGTGCGGCGCACGGGAAACTGGGAGGATAGGCGCAGCAAGCCTCATTATTCCGAGTTGTCGCCAAGCTGGAAACAGAGACATTAGGCTGAAATGCGGGCTATACCGTGAGTCACTTCCTGTATTGTTTGTGCGTATCCGTCCTGCCGTCCTATAGTTGGTTCTGGCCCCATCATTGGCATCTCTCTCCTTCTTTGCCTTTCCAAATCGGCCAGTGCCAGACTGCTGGCGGGACGAGGTGCCACCACGGCCAGACTGCCTTTGCTTGCAGGTGGCAGGGTTAAGTGATGGCTAATGCGGCAGGTTGGCTATCTGACTAATAAACAAACGGATATGGAGAAGCTGGTTCCAATGCCTTGGTAGAAGGCCATAAGCTGCGAAGGCGCTGTGGTCAGCAAGAGGGTGCAGTTCCGACAACGGGAAATATCGGAAGGCTCCAGTAGGCTTCGGCGCTTTGCACGGAGGCAGGGTATCTTGTTGGCGCTGGAATGAGCTGACCTCCACGGCGGTATCCACTGCTCCTCTGCTCTTCTGGTCCACAGCTGCATCTGGAGGCAACTGATGCTTGCCAAGTACGGAAAGAAGGAAAGATTGCGGAAATTTGGCCCCCGACATGGGAGTCTAGGAATCTGTTCAAGATCGGAATCCGATTTCGGTGCGGCTTCTGGATGTGCCGACTGTACCGCATACAACACCCGACTTCGTTACCAACCCCTCTAGCGATAAATCCGTTAGTGCGCACTGCAAGGGCCTGTTACAATCGCGCATGTAGCATGCAAGACCATGCGACCATGCCATGAAGTGCGACGGCGGCCAGAAGATTTCGGAAGTGGTAGAGTGAGTAAGTACATATGTTATGTATGATGATACCTATGTGAATCGATGAATGCGTGTATCGCTCGGTGCACAACATGGCCTGCACCCCCTTGCCTGGCCCTGCCTGCAAGATCTCCGCCTTGACACAACGTCCCGTTGACTGTTGGCCAATTGACCGGCCCCGTTCGCCCCAGCAGTTCATTAAGCTCACGATGACCTCCTGCCACCTTCTGTGAAGACGCACATACGCAGTAGCTTAGCTAACGTCCCCAGCATCCATGAGGAAGCCTCTCCAAATCTCGCGGAGAGCGCCCGGTGTGCCCCTCCATAGTGACGCGCGATTGCAACATACCACAGCACGAGAAGGTCGGGGCGGCGGACCCTAATGCATCAAGATCTAAACTATCGTTTAGAGGCAGAGCTCAAACATGGATGGTGTGAGATAAGCCTTTTCTGGTCATCGACCTCGCTCTGATTGGCTGCTCCATACCAGTCTATGTGGTAATTCTTTTACGGACGTCTTGCTCTTTGCTTCGCAGCTACATCGCAACGTTGCCAAGGTAGGTATGGTCCATATAAGCCCATGGGGAATAGAGCAGCCTGCATCCCCCTTATTAATGATTGTCATAAACAAAAGTCACCGCAGCCCACTTCCAACGCCATCGGCCGTGGTGAATGACAGCAAAAGCTGGCATAACGCTGCTCGCTTCGCCCAGTTTGGTAAGGGCGCCCAAGATAGAATGCCCCCGGCTGGGGATGCTCACCCCTCACTGGCTGCTCGTAATTGCAATACTCATCGATTCCTGGAGTAATATGCAGTAAGTCCGGGGACTTTGCATAGTTGCTCCCATGGCCTCGGCTTACCTAGTATTAGGTGCCTTTACTCTACCTAGCACCTTAGTGGGGGTCAGTATACAATGAGATGCTCTTGCATCTTACAGAAAACCAACATGGCGATGTACGATGACACCCCTGCTCTGTTGTTGCACCACCAATACATACGTTCCGTACATCGACTGGCGATATCGGCGGATGCGCAACAGGAGCGCCAGGCCCTTGAAGCTGCCTCTCGCTTATTGGATAGGTACTGTATGTTGAGAGTTAGGCTTCTCGGACCCCCCACACGGCACAGCATTTCTCCTTCAAGCATTGCTTTTCACTCGGTGCTATTCTGACAGAATGTCATTGGGAGAAGGAAAAAAAAAAACACATAGCCTTTGTGCAGGACCCCTGTCACATGCGCCCGAGAGCAAGTGTGGGGATATGTACGTACACGTATAGCATGACCGTTTTTGGCAATAACAAAGTGCTTCACTCGGACTGTAGAGCAGGACAACCCGTTTCTACTTTGATAGGCAATAGTAACTACAGCTACACTTTGAGCTGGGCACCTAGGTCCAGCAGCTGGATCTAGAGTATTCCCTTGCCTTCTCTATGGTTGAGAGGAGGCTTGAAATGGTCGAGCTCATGTTTGTCAATGGCCCATACCGACGGGCTTGCCATACTACGTACATGCGAAACCGGGCCATTCGGACGCTGCAGCTTACTCTCACCATTTCCCCCCTCTGATCATCTGAGGGGAGTCTGCAGATCGAGAGCCAAGCCTTTATGGTTTACAACAAGCAAACAGGACCTATTCTAGTAGACTTATCACATTACAAATGAGTATCCGTGTCGTGTTTCAGCCTTGTCTATTGGCTGGACTGGACGCTGGGCTCTGGGCGAGAGCCGGCTGAGCTGCGACTTAGTCGTGGATGATTCGTCCTCATGTCGTTCTTGGATGAAGCCGAGAGGCCCGGCATCCATTAGATTCTCTGTGATCCCCGTAGACTTGACACCGACTAAGAAGATGATCTTCATAGATGCACACCGAATGTGATTACTTCTTCCGAATCCCTCCCCAAGAAGCTGCCGCGCAAGCTGGAGAGTATATGACAGTGGGCAGACGCATGCCCTGCGAGCTACTCAAGGCTTATTATACAAATCCATGGGTGTAATGCATACTTACGTGTAGGTATGTACCAGGAGACTTTTCTAAGCGCTAAAGGTAAGGGCAAGGTTAACTCTCTATCGACATGATAACCAATAAAAATTGGTATTGCCACCTGTGTGAGGTAAATGTATTATCCTCATTATGGAGTGCCGAGTGTGACATTGCATAGACGTGTAAATTTAAGCAGCAGTTTTGACTTTTGTCGTAGTGCAATCACTGAGGGCTGGCTGTACTCATGGTGACAGGACGAAGCTCGGCACCTTTCATATTGCACCAGCTTGAAACGCGAAGCAGCTAGTAGGACACAAGAGGCGAAACGAAAGCATGTATATTTCACTTGCCGTATTGAATACAATCGATGCCAACCGACTCCTCCGCCATCATGTAATGCACGCCCAGCTTTGGTGACGGATTTCTGCCACTGCCGTATCCACGAGTCGTCAGTTGTTGGTGTGCTAAAGAAGCCCCAAACCCACTTAGCTAGAAGTACAGGCTAGCTGGCGGTAACCAATGAGACTGAAGGATTTGTCAATTCCCCCAAGTGTTCATTAGAGAAAAGGGCCAAAAAAGGGCTCCGTCAACGTCACCGAAAATGTTAGGCCCGTTTCTGGGCGGCCCCAAAGCCCTTGCTGCTTGCCAGGCCTGCTTTAGAGCTTGCTAGAGTGGTGGACCCCCCGTTGCTCAAGGTGGGCATTTCCTGGCTTGGACACTGAGGATTGGGTCAGTATTGGGTTCCGTCTCTCGGCCAGGGCCCCAGCAGCACTGCAGAGGGGCCAGAAAGTCCAGGACCGCTAAGGTCGCAGCGTCTCAATCTTCCCCTCCCCCCACTTTGGTGGGCAGAAAGGCCGGGTTCTGCCACATGCAATTAATTGTCTGGTCTAGATGTTTTTACGAGTATGTATTGAATATTTTTTCCTGCCTACCTGCTCCTCTCCTACAGTCGGACGAGACCATATTGAGTAGTGCTTGCTTCTACCCGGCTTGGCCCCCTCTCCTCTCCCTCTCCTCGTCTGCGCTGCCTGAACTGATCGACCGTCCCAATCCATCCATAAAAGCAAGGCTGCTACCTCCTTCCTTCTCACCCACTCTTTTACACTTCCTCTCTTCTCTTGCCAGACCACTTCACCTCCTTGCTCACCAAATCCTCTTCTCCGTGTCAAGACTTGTCTTCGAGTAGGGTCCTCCCCGAAGCATCACCTCGCGACAGACATCTGTGTCATCCTACTGTAAGTTTATCCTGGCGTGTTTGTTTGATATGTTTTGCGCCTGCGGGATAGCGACCCCGCAGTTATATAAATACAATCACATGCGGTGTGCGACCACCACTGGCTCCTACAACCCGCAAACCAAGCCCGATTGTGTATGTGAAGCAAAAAAAAAAAAAAAAAAAAACCGCGCAGTTGGATGCGACCTCCTGGAACGGCGACCTGCTGCCCTGTGATTCGATCAGATAATATGTCAGATGTGGACGCAAATGCTTAGCCATTCAGCAACGCTCAACATTAGTTGGTAAAGCCGAAAGCTGTGCAGGTTGCATTCAACATATATATGACAGCATTATCCGAGATCGAACCCAGGAAAGAAAAGGCAGCAGGCTCGGTTCTGATGGTTGCAGCCTCGATCGCCTCAAAGAGGGGCAACCCTACTTGACTCTTGGAGCAAGAGTCATGCAGATCGGGCGGGCGGCGACGAATACTCAACATCCCAGGAGCACCATCCAGCAGCTCTTCTTATCTATGGATTCCCAGCCAAACAGGACCACAAAACTACCAGTGAGAGATGTTTAATTCGTAATGTTTACGGAACTTTCTCATCGAGTTAGTCGGGACTGCGGTTTTGCACTTGTAACCCCACGTTTTGGATGGAGCCACCCAATCTCAATTCTGGTACACCCCGCATCTTCTTCGTGGTAGCTACATACCAACGAACAAACCATACCAGGGAACCGGAGAAGCCATCTGCGACCACATGCGACTATACGCCGAGGACCACTTGGACTATCAATTGATTCTTGTTTTTCTTTCTTCATTGCTGCGAAACACTCCATCTACTTTACCGCATTAATCTAATTACTCTTCCGCTTCTACAGATTTGACGTTGAGCGGCGTTAGCTGCTCTTATCGCCGCCCTCCCTTGTGATACCCAACCTTTCAGCCAATCCGGTTTCTTCTGCCTAGCTGCCTAGCATGGGCCTACCTTCCGACTTCGACGACAGACAAACACACATTGACTCCGAGGCCGATGCCTATCATCCATATGATTATCAAACGGAGAACAATGGCTCTTGGGCTGGTGCCCTTCCTGTGAAGCAGTACGTTTCCACACCCTTTTGGCTGTCAGGATATAGATGACAATACTAACTATATTCCCCAGGGGTTTGTATGACCCTGACTTGGAGAAGGATGCCTGTGGTGTAGGTTTCGCTTGGTAAGTCGCCATCTTCCAGAAAGCTTGTTATAGCATCGTCTGACTTCATATAGCCACATCAAGGGCAAGGCAAGCCACAAAATTGTCAGCGATGGTGAGTAAATCTGCTGATAAATTGAGGCATACAGAGGCATATTTACTAACAGTGTGCGATTTCAGCTCGGAACTTGCTGTGCAACATGACCCACCGTGGAGCGGTTGGATCGGATGCCCGCGATGGTGATGGTGCTGGTGTCATGACATCCATCCCCCACAGGTTCTTCATCAAGAACTTCCAGAATGAGCAAGGCATTAGGTTGCCTCCCCAGGGTCAATATGCTGTGGGAAACTTGTTCTTCAAGCCAGATGAGGAGACGCTGCAGGAGTCGAAGAGGCAGTTGGAAGACATTGCCGAATCCCTAGGCTTGAAAGTTCTTGGCTGGAGAGAACCCCCCGTAGACTCTACACTGCTTGGTCCTGCTGCGCGTTCTCGTGAACCCATCATCTTGCAACCCTTTGTGGTGCTAACCTCCGCTTATGGTGCTGAAAATGCCCCTGAAACACAGGCGGAGCAGTTTGACGAAAGGCTGTTTGAGAGACAACTTTATGTTCTGCGAAAGCGTGCCACACACACCATTGGTCTTCACAACTGGTTCTACCTCTGCTCTCTGTCTAACAAGAATATTGTTTACAAGGGACAGCTGGCACCGGTCCAGGTCTATCAATACTACCATGATCTGGTCAATGCCGACTACCAGGCACACTTTGCTTTAGTCCATTCCCGTTTCTCTACAAACACTTTCCCATCTTGGGATCGTGCTCAGCCTTTGCGTTGGGCAGCACACAATGGTAAGCATAGCCTAACCCTAAACAATGAAGGACCTCATCGCTTACACAGGAACCAGGTGAAATCAACACTTTACGTGGAAATAAGAACTGGATGCGCGCTCGTGAGGGTGTTATGCAATCTGATATCTTTGGCGATGAGCTTGAGCACCTGTACCCCATTGTTGAGGACGGTGGCTCCGACTCTGCTGCCTTTGACAATGTTTTGGAACTTTTGACCATAAACGGTGTTTTGTCACTGCCAGAAGCTGTGATGTTGATGGTTCCCGAAGCCTGGCAAGGGAACACGGCGATGGACCCCAAGAAGGCAGCATTCTATGAGTGGGCTGCTTGCCAGATGGAGCCTTGGGACGGCCCGGCACTGTTTACTTTTGCCGATGGCCGTTACTGTGGTGCTAATCTTGATCGAAATGGTCTTCGGCCATGCCGATACTATATCATGGACGACGATCGTATCATCTGCGCCTCCGAAGTTGGTACCATACCCGTTGAGCCGGAGTCCGTCATTCAAAAGGGTCGTCTGCAGCCCGGCCGTATGCTTTTGGTCGATACCAAAGCTGGCCGGTTGATTGACGATTCAGAGCTCAAGGCCGCAGTCTCCAGCCGCCACGACTTCCGCTCCTGGCTCGACAATGAGCTCATCTCTTTGCCGAAGGTTCTCAGCAAGGTATCTGAGTCTGTGGACTTGTCCCCGAAACCTGATGCGTCCAAGCTTCAGGAAGATCCTCTTCTGTTGGCTTTCGGTTACACCCATGAACAGGTCAGCCTTCTTCTTGCACCTATGGCCTCGGACGAGAAGGAAGCCCTGGGATCCATGGGTAACGATGCCCCTCTTGCCTGCCTATCAAATGCTCCTCGCCTTCTCAGCGAATACTTCCGCCAGCTTTTCGCCCAGGTCACCAACCCTCCCATCGATCCTATTCGGGAATCCATCGTCATGTCACTCGACTGCTACGTCGGCCCTCAAGGCAACCTATTGGAAATGGACTCTTCCCAGTGCGGTCGACTTCATCTGCCTAGCCCTATCCTCTCCATCCCTGAGTTCAACTCGCTCATGAACTTGACCAAGTTGTACCCTGAGTGGACTGTCAAGACCATCGATCTTACGTTCCCCAAGTCTGAGGGAGTTGCAGGATATCTGAAACACCTTGACCACATCTGTAACGAAACGACAGCAGCTATTGAGGGCAGGGACAAGATCATCGTACTGTCTGACCGAAAGACTTCTGCCGATCGCGTCGCTGTTTCCAGTCTTCTCGCCTCCGGCATGGTTCACCATCATCTGGTCAGCAACAAGTGGCGTTCCATGGCTGCTATCGTCCTCGAGACGGCCGAGGCTCGTGAGGTTCACCACATGTGTGTGCTTCTTGGATATGGTGCTGATGCCATCAACCCCTATCTTTCTATGGAGTGCATCCTCAAGCTCAACAGAGAAGGGTTGATCCGTAAGAAGCTCTCTGATGACACCTTGATTGCCAACTACAAGCACTCCTGCGATGGTGGCATCCTTAAGGTTATGAGCAAGATGGGTATCTCGACCCTTGCCAGTTACAAAGGTGCTCAAATTTTCGAGGCCCTTGGTATTGATGACGACGTTGTCGAGCGCTGCTTCAGAGGCACTGCATCGCGCATTAAGGGTATTACATTCGAGCTGATTGCCGAGGATGCCTTCCGATTCCATGAGAGAGGTTTCCCATCCAGATATACCGTTGGCCCTACTGGTCTCCCAGAGTCCGGAGAGTACCACTGGCGCGATGGCGGCGAAGCTCACATCAACGATCCCACTTCCATTGCCAACATTCAGGATGCTGTGCGTACCAAGAACGACAAGTCGTACGAAGCATACTCGCGTTCCGAATACGAGCAGATCAAGGCATGCACCCTTCGTGGAATGCTTGACTTCAAGTTCGATGAATGCACCCCGATTCCCATCGATCAGGTCGAGCCATGGACCGAGATCGTCAGACGTTTCTGCACCGGTGCCATGTCTTATGGTTCAATCTCGATGGAGTCTCACTCCACCCTTGCCGTTGCCATGAACCGGCTTGGAGGTAAATCCAACACTGGTGAAGGTGGTGAGGACCCTGAGCGATCCCAGGTTATGGCCAATGGCGATACGATGAGATCTGCCATCAAGCAGGTTGCTTCTGGACGCTTCGGTGTCACCTCTGCCTACCTGGCCGACTCCGATGAGCTCCAAATCAAGATGGCTCAAGGTGCTAAGCCTGGTGAAGGTGGTGAGCTGCCAGGCCACAAGGTCTCGAAGTCCATTGCTCGCACCCGTCATTCGACCCCTGGTGTTGGTCTCATCTCGCCCCCACCGCATCACGACATCTACTCCATCGAAGATTTGAAGCAGCTCATCTACGATCTGAAATGCTCCAGCCCCCGTTCTCGTGTCTCTGTGAAGCTTGTCTCAGAGACAGGTGTCGGTATCGTCGCCTCTGGTGTCGCTAAAGCCAAGGCTGACCACATCCTGATCTCTGGCCACGATGGTGGTACCGGAGCGTCCAGATGGACGGGTATCAAGTACGCAGGTCTTCCGTGGGAGCTGGGTCTTGCCGAGACTCACCAGACCCTGGTCCTAAACGATCTCCGTGGCCGTGTGGTTGTGCAGACCGATGGCCAACTCCGTACCGGGCGTGATGTTGCCATTGCCTGTTTGCTTGGAGCAGAGGAGTGGGGCTTTGCTACGACTCCTTTAATTGCGATGGGCTGCATAATGATGCGAAAGTGTCACTTGAACACAGTATGTATCCCCTTTACCCTCTACGCCGTCTATTAATGCTAACCATGCCGGAGTGCCCCGTCGGCATCGCCACCCAAGACCCCGAATTGCGAAAGAAATTCACTGGTACCCCTGAGCATGTGATCAATTTCTTCTACTACGTGGCCAACGAGCTCCGTGCCATCATGGCCCAGCTCGGTTTCCGCACCATCAACGAAATGGTGGGCCACGTTGAAGTCCTCAAGACCCGTGACGAGTTGCGCACGAACAAGACTTCCAACATCGATCTTTCACTTATCCTGACCCCTGCTCATAAGTTGAGACCCGGTGTTGCCACGTTCAACGTGAGGAAGCAGGATCACCGACTTTACGTCCGCCTGGATAACAAGTTGATCTCAGAGGCCGAGTTGACTCTGGATAAGGGGCTTCCCTCAAGAATCGAGTGTGACATTGTCAACACTGACCGTGCAATGGGTACCTCGCTCTCGTACCAGATCTCCAAGCGATATGGCGAGGCTGGTCTGCCTTTGGACACTGTTCACGTCAATATCAAGGGATCCGCAGGCCAGTCTTTCGGTGCTTTCCTTGCCCCAGGTGTTACCCTGGAGTTGGAGGGAGACGCCAACGACTACGTCGGCAAGGGTCTTTCTGGTGGTCGACTTATCGTCTATCCTCCTCGGTCAGCTGTCTTCAAGGCTGAGGAGAATGTTCTGATTGGAAACGTCTGCTTGTACGGTGCTACTCTCGGTACTTGCTTCTTCCGAGGTATCGCTGCTGAGAGATTTGCCGTACGAAACTCGGGTGCCACCGCTGTCGTCGAAGGTGTTGGTGACCACGGCTGTGAGTACATGACTGGTGGCCGTATCGTTATTCTGGGTAGCACTGGCCGCAATTTTGCCGCCGGTATGTCTGGTGGTATTGCCTACGTGCTCGACATTCACGGCGACTTCCACTCGAAGCTCAACATGGAGATGGTTGAGGCGTCAGAAGTGTCCGAACCCAGTGAGATCGCTTACCTGCGAGGACTCATTGAGGACCATCACCACTACACTGGATCGGAACTCGCAGCTCGTATCCTAGTCGACTTCAACCGCGCTCTGCGTCGCTTCGTCAAGGTCCTACCCGTTGACTACAAGCGCGTTCTCGAGGAGGAAGCCGCTAAGGCCGCCGAGGCTAAGCGTGCCGAGTACAACTTGCCCGTCGTTTCCGGTGTCCCGGCTAAGAAGGATGACAAGCACAACAAGCTTCAGGATATGGAGGAAGCTGTTGGCGACAATGCTGCCGAGAAGAAGCGATCCCTGGTTCTTGACAAGACCAAAGGATTCATGAAGTACCAGCGCCGATCTGAGAAGTACCGCAGTGCTAAGTCCCGAACTAAGGACTGGCAGGAGCTGTCTACTCGTCTTGATGAGGATGAGCTGAAATACCAGTCGGCACGATGCATGGACTGTGGTGTACCATTCTGCCAGTCCGAGACAGGATGCCCTATCTCCAACATCATCCCCAAATGGAACGAATTAGTCTTCCAAAACCAATGGCAAGACGCCCTGAACCGTCTTATTATGACCAACAACTTCCCAGAGTTCACCGGCCGTGTCTGCCCTGCGCCTTGCGAAGGTGCCTGTGTTCTTGGAATCAACGAAGACCCCGTTGGTATTAAGTCGATCGAGTGCGCCATCATTGACCGTGGCTTCGAGATGGGTTGGATGGTGCCTCAGCCGCCTCAGGTGCGAACTGGCAAGAACGTCGCCGTGGTTGGTTCAGGACCTGCCGGTCTTGCTTGCGCCGATCAACTGAACAAGGCCGGACACAGTGTTACTGTGTATGAGCGCGCTGACCGACCGGGTGGTCTACTTATGTACGGAATTCCCAACATGAAGCTCGACAAACGTATCGTCAAGCGACGAACTGATTTCATGGCCGCCGAGGGTATCGTATTCAAGACGGGAGTTACAATTGGCGAGGATGTCACTCTGCTGGACCTCAAGGCTCAGAATGACGCCGTTGTCATTGCTACCGGTGCCACTGTTGCCCGAGACTTGCCCATCAAAGGCCGCAACCTTGAGGGCATCCACTTTGCTATGGAGTTCTTGCACAAGAACACCAAGTCCCTCCTCGACTCTGAACTCCAGGACGGAGCTTACCTATCTGCCAAGGGCAAGAACGTGGTCGTCATTGGCGGCGGTGATACCGGTAACGACTGCATTGGTACCTCGGTCCGCCATGGTGCCAAGTCGGTCATCAACTTCGAGCTTCTGCCCCAGCCTCCGCCACAGCGTGGCCGTGACAACCCGTGGCCTCAGTGGCCCCGTATCTACCGCGTAGATTACGGCCACAGCGAGGTGGAGCAGCACATGGGCAAGGACCCGCGTGAGTTCTGCATCATGTCCGAAGAATTTGTTGACGACGGCAGTGGTCGCGTCAAGGGTATCAACACGATCCGTGTGGAGTGGACCAAGTCTGCTTCTGGCGGCTGGGACATGAAGAAGCTGGAGGACAGCAAGCAGTTCTTCCCTGCCGATATGGTCCTCCTTTCGATGGGTTTCCTCGGGCCCGAGGCTCGTGTCCTGGGTGATGACATTGAGAAGGACGGCCGAAAGAACGTCAAGACCCCTGCGGGCTCGTATGCCACCAACATTGAGGGTGTCTTCGCCGCGGGTGATTGCCGCCGTGGGCAGTCGCTAATTGTCTGGTAAGTTTTGCCCCTTGTTTTTTTAATCCTTATACTATTTGATTCCATCACTAACAAATCTACTACAGGGGTATCAACGAGGGCCGGCAAGCAGCTCGCGAGATCGATATCTACCTGGAGAAGTGCACTAGTCTGCCCGTCACTGGCGGTATCGTCAAGCGCACTGCTCAGGAAACCTTCCAGGCGGTCCATGGCGATAAGCATACGCATACGGTGCAAGTTCAAGCATAAGCGCCAAAAGGAGAAGAGGTGTAAGCTTTTGTCGACAGAATAGATTGCGGGTGTTTGGGGCAAGGCCGGGCGACGCGAGACCAATGCCTTCCAGGAGAACTGATTTATGATACCATGAAGAAAAAGGAGAAGCACAAAGGCAGCTGGCAACGGAGCGCATGATATTTTCGGCTGCATTTTCCCTACGTTCATTGATTTGTTTGTTTCACGATACGGATCGAGCCATTGACTCTGTATATACTTCATGGCTAGGGTCTTCGAGTTATGTATGGAATATGATAGTAAATGATAGTACATGCGTATTTGATGCACCGATGTTTTCTTCGCCTGCTTACCTTACCTGGTATACCTATCCCAAATAGATTCGCTGTGAATGGCCGCTCTGTCTGCCCGAACGTATTTGGACCAAGTCATAGATGCGTGTATCCATTCAGCAACGCAACAAGTTCGTACTTGGCCAATATGTTCCTCCCGTCCCGTCCCGCTCGCCCCGACCTTATGTAATGACTGAACGAGTTTACAATGAAATCTTTGTAATGAAGTTTGTATAATGCATGGCGATGGAGCAGCTCTGGCATGGGTGTTGCGCAGTTTTCCCGCGGCAGCGGCAACAGTAGTAGCAGCAGCAGCAGCACGTGTCACATGTCCAGCGTACTGATTGGTCAATTGGAGAAGAGCAGCCGTTCGGGCAAATATGGGCAAAATATGGGCAAAATATGGGCGCAGATGGTAGATGGGGGGGAAGGGCAGTAGCGGCAGTAGTGGGGGAGCCATGGGTCGGCAACTGGAGACTGGACTGACCAGTGACGAAACTTAAGCAACCGTTAGGCCATTTCCAGGCTCGCTACAGGCTCGTTGCAGGCCACTGCACGTTGCTTTGACGATCGAGGCCTTTGGTGCCCACAAGCCTTGCCAAGCGAGTTATGGTCAATGTTTACATGGGATGAAAGGAAAGCTTTACTACTACTACATCGCTTTTTTTTTGTCTTTTTTTTCTTCTCTCTAATATCTTAATTCTCGCTTCGCAACATCTCATCACACGACTTAGCTTTCATTACATCAGATCAATAGCAGGGTGAATATATCCTCGGCTTTTACCTACAGTATTGCTTGGAATCAGCCACGGTCGTACCGCAGATCTCTGGACGTTGGCAGGGTCGGCTGGCTAGACTAACCTTCATTTTCGGCTGAATTGTCTTACCCGTACATGCCAAACTAAGACTCAACCCGACACCATGCGTTTCGGCAAGACACTCCAGCAGTCCGTATACGAGCCATGGAAGGCGCAGTATATGGACTATGCCAAGCTCAAGAACCTGCTCCGCGAAGATCGCAAAGATGACGAACAGGCCTGGACCGAGGAGGACGAGAACCAGTTTTGCGACGAGATTTTCAATGTCCAGCTCGACAAGGTCGCCAGCTTCCAGGAAAAGGAGCTGGCCACCCTCAAGGACCGCGTCGAGGTCGCATTTGACAAGCTCAAGGAAATGGCCCCGACCGACGACAAGCCCAAGAGCGATATCACCAACTCGAGACTTAAGGAGCTCAAGGCCGAGCTCGACTCAATTACCAACGAGGTCAAGGAGCTGAAGAAGTACAGCAGCGCCAACTACACCGGTTTCCTCAAGATTGTTAAGAAGCATGACCGGAAGCGAGGCGACCGCTACAAGGTCCGACCTCTGATGAGGTTGACTCTGTCCAACCGTGGTCTCAACTCCGAGTCGGCCTACACCCCGCTGCTCAAGAAGCTCTCCACCATGTACTACATTATCGACTCCCATCTCGAGGAGGGAGAACAGCTCCAGATTCCCGACCTTGAGCACCAGGAGGAGGTCCACAACGGCGAGAAGTACACTGCCCAGAAGTGTAAGTTGTCGCGTCCTAAATTGACAAACATGCGTACCTCGCAGCTAACTCTTCGCCTCTCCAGTCTGGATTCACCCCGACAACCTACTCGAAGTCAAGGCTCTCATCGGGCGCCGCCTTCCTGCCCTCGTATACAGCGATTCGTCCTCCAAGGAAGTTGACGGCAGCGATGACCCCAGCATCACTTCTCTTTACTTCGACAACTCCAAGTTTGATCTCTATACTCGAAAGGTAGAGCGCCAGACTGATACGTCATCTTTGCGCCTCCGCTGGTTCGGTCAATTGAGCACGAAGCCCGAGATTGTGATCGAGCAGAAAATCATCCACGAGAATGGCAGCAGTGAGGAGAAGAAATTCAGTATTAAGGATAAATATATCAAGGCTTTTATTGATGGCGAGTACAAGATGGAGAAGACGGTGGAGAAGATGGTGCGTCAAGGCCAGGAGGCCGAACAAGTCGAGAACTTTCGCAGCGTTGCTTCACAACTTCAGGAATTTGTCACCAAGAACAAACTTGAACCCGCCGTCAGGGCAAACTACACACGAGCTGCGTTCCAGAAGCCGGCCGACGACCGTGTGAGGGTTTCCATCGACTCCAACATTGCCTTTATTCGCGAAGATACCTTGGATAAGGAGCGACCGTGTCGCGACCCTCGGCAATGGCACAGGACGGATATCGACAACAGCAACATGACCTATCCTTTCGCCAACATCAACCAGAGCGAGGTCTCCAAGTTCCCCTATTCCGTTTTGGAGATCAAGATCAAGGAAGGCGCCAACCGCAAAAGGCCTGCGTGGGTAGAGGATCTGATGGCCTCGCATCTTGTTCATTCTGCCCCTAGGTTCTCCAAGTTCGCTCATGGTGTGGCGTCTTTGTTTGAGGATCACGTCAACAACCTACCGTTTTGGCTTAGTGATCTGGAGACGGATATCCGCAAGGACCCCCATAAGGCCTTCGAGGAAGAGGAGCAGAGAAAGGCTCGCCGTGCCGAGACCGACCAGGTCGTTGGCAGTTTCCTGGGGAAGCAGGCCGGGTCGAGCTCGTACAAGCCAGCCGCTAGCTCGCCCGTGGGAAAGTCCTACATGTCCGAGCGTGTTGCTGCCGAGGCTGATGCAGCACGCCCTGCAAACGGGGCTCGCGACGAAAGCCAGGAAGATGATACTGCCACGGAAGGAGACCGCAACTACGGGACCTCGTCGTCCGTCTTCCCCAGCTTTTCCATCGCCAGCTACGCCCGTTTCAAGCGGGACCGTGACCGGGCCAAGCTGCCCGAGGGCGTCGTTGAGCCCAAGACGTGGCTCAAGAACGCGGGTCCCTTGCAGATCGAGCCCAAGGTCTGGCTGGCCAACGAGCGCACCTTCCTCAAGTGGCAGCACATCTGCATCCTGCTCGGCAGTCTCGCCGTCGGCCTTTACACGGCGGCTGGCGAGAACTTCCTGGCCGAGTGCATGGGCATCGCTTACATCGCCATCGCCGTCATGGCCGGCCTCTGGGGCTACTTCATGCTCCACCGCCGCCGCAACATGATTGTCGAGCGCTCCGGCAAAGACTTTGACAACTTGGTCGGCCCACTCTGCGTCAGTGTGGCGCTCATGATCGCCCTGATTCTCAACTTTGTCTTCGCGTACCGCGCCGCTTTCGCCAAGGCCCGTGGCGAGGAGGACGGCTCGACTGGAGCTGGCAACACGACTATCCCGCAGTACGTTATGGGTGAGTTGTAAGACGTGCAAGTATAAATCTTGTGATTAGATGCATCCATGGTCGACTGTGTAGCAAATCTGCTTGGAAGAAGACAGGATGCTCAAACAACTTCTAGTGTCACGGGGTTCGGGAGACTTGAATCGGGCTGATCGGCGTGTATCATATTAAGTGCATTGCGTGCCTTTCTGAAAACTTGATGGGGAGGTCAGAGATCACGAGCGACTTTGATTCGTTATGTTGTACATTGTCTAGATTGTTGCATTACTAGTGAATATGATCTCTGCGGCTGGAAGAATGCTTATATGTCTCTGTTGATGTCAAGTCAGCAGCCATGTACGTGAAGCCTAAGGGTTAAGATGGCAGTCACTGTTGATCAGGAAACCCAGTGCGAATCTCAGGACTTGTGCGAAATTTATTTATTTGGCCTCAATCTTAAAGTGAGCTGCGTGACAAAGTAGTGAGTCGGATCTTATAAACTACAAGGACGCAACATGACTGCTAAAGGCCAATGTTGCAGCGACTATCACTGCAACATATCTGAGGGTATCATATCGCATGCAAAGCCTCCTTAATTGTTGCCCCCAAACTCATCAACCCAAGCGGCCGTGGCCTTGTCGACCTTGCTGCGATAGTCCTGCTGCGTGCGGCACTGCTCCAAGAAGACCTCGTACTTGGCGTCCAGCAGAGTCTTCTCGCCCTTGGACGTGCCGGGCTTAACGAGACGTCCGGGCTTGCTCATGCGGTCCATGATGGTCCAGAGGTTCTCGGTGACGCCGTTGGCGTCGGCGCTGGCCGCCTTGGCGCCGAGCATGGCGGCGCCGTGGACGACGGCGGCGTGCACGTAGCGCGGGATGAGGACGGGCATGTCACAGACGGTGGCTATGAGGTCCATGAGCATGTCGTTCTGGCACTGCGAGCCGGACATGAAGATGGAGGCGATCGAGTGACCGGACTTGTTCATCGACTCGATGATCTGGCGAGTCTGGAGCGCGATGAACTCCATGGTGGCGTAGTAGTAGAGGGCGAGGCCGTCCACACTTGAGTCAGGACTCAAGCCGATGACGGCACCCTTCATGTTGGGGTCCGCCACGGGCGAGCGGTTGCCCCAGAGGTCGCCGTAGAAGAAGAAGTGGCGGCCCATGTAGGACACGGACGGCGCGTTGGCTTTCTCGGCGAGCTCGCGGAGGTGCAGGTTTAGGTAGTCGTAGATGTTGAGCTGCATGGCCTCGGCGAGAGGCAGGACCTGGCTGTGCGCGGGATGCGTCTCTATAACATGCCTCAGCAACTCGCCGGTCGCCGATTGACCGCCCTCGGCCATCCAGTAGTCAGGGAGCAGGACGTCGCGGTAGGGTCCCCATACCCCCTTGACGAAGACGGGCTTCTCGGACATGGCCAAATGACAAGTCGATGTGCCGGCGACGGCAGCGAGTCGGGTGAAGGCCTGAGGCAGATCGTTCGCGGGTATGGATTCGTCGGACTGACCATATTCAGTGTCGACTTTGGCACCAACGGTGCCGATCCAACCGGCGTAAGCATCGATCACACCACTTCCCACGGCAATACCGACGGGAAGCCCAAGCTCTCGGCTCGCCTTCTCGGATAGGGTTCCGACCAGCTCGCCGGCGCTCAAGTACTTGCCATTCTATATGAACATCAACAGTCAGCGATTTGTTTGTGTAAAGAGAAACGACCCGACTTATAAAGAAATAGGCTCACCACCCCGTTGACTCCTCCCATGCGCTTGAAGTTGTCTTTGACTAGGTCGCCCAAGCCAATGGTCTCGTAGAAATCCTCCTGCCAGCCCTTGACGCTGCCGTCCACGCCCACAGGGACGAAGCCCTGCTTGCAGACGGTGCTGCAGAAGCTCCGCGTCTCGCTGCCAGTGGCCAGATGGGTCAGAGCATCGGCCAAGTCGTAGAACTTGCAGCGGTCAAAGAGTTCGGGCGACATGTTGTTCTTGAGCCATAGGACCTTGGGGATCTCCATCTCGATGCTCATCTTGCCGCCAACGTAGCGCAGCAGGTTGTGGCCGGTGGAGTTAATCTTCTCCGTTTCCTCGACGGGGCGGTGGTCTAGCCAGAGAATGACGTTTCTGGCATTGCCATCGTCTTCAAAAGCCGGGCCCGTCACGGTGACGGGCTCGTCGGTGTCATGGGAGAAGACGGCCAGGGAGCAGGTGGCGTCGAACCCGATGCCCTTGATAGTGGCGGGGTCGACATTGGATTGGTGCAGGACTTTGTGCACGCACGAACAGATGCAGGCCCAGATGTCAGTTGTCGATTGTTCCTGGTAAGATGTTGTTTTAGTCTTTATAAATACTTTATTGGGTAGAAGCTTCTTTTTTGTTTGTCTTACATAATAGCCAGTCTGTGGCTGCCAGAGCTTGATGGCCTCCGACGCCAAAGCCTTGATGTCTCCGGTAGAGTCGATGAGACAGGCCCGGGCCGAACCAGTGCCTACATCGATGCCGATGAAATAGTCCTGAACAAGGTGAATCATTTCAGGCTCCATTTTGTCTGATGTTGTACGAAGTTTGTGGTAATGGGGTTTAGGAAGGGGGTTTCTGGGTGAGAGCAGCAGTTGTTTGTTTGGGGGGAGCTAGATATGGTCAAGGTCAAATAGACGTACATTGTTTTCAATGTGAATAACATTGCGAGTACTATATGAGGCAATGGGCTTTCTGTCAGCAAGGGCCGTACATCATCCCGCGGTGAATACAAAACTACATGGCCTAAGGTTCGAGACACCAGGCGCTGATCCATTCGGACAGGGCTTTTTCTCTCTCTCTCTCTCTCTCTCTGTCTTCTCTCGCCAGGGGGCGGGCTACGTACTCCATCGTGCAGAGTGTGATTCCGATGCCGGTAGTTCCAGCACGTATCAGTCAAGACCAGGTATCAGGTATCAGGTATTCAGCTCAACGGTTGGGAGCTCCCGAGAGGTGTGAACAAGCGAACGAATAGCGGAAAGGCGGGTGCTGATTCGAAGGCAGTTGCACGCGGCGTGCGTGGGTGGCTTGTCTTGGTGACGGGCTGAGCCTGAATGCTTTTTTTTGTCCTGAGGGTTGCGTAAGAAGTAGGTACAGCAGGGTGTCCCGGAGTGCGTGTGTGCGTGTGTGCGTGTCGAGGTGTCTGGTGTGCAAGGCAGACCAATCCGATTCCGATCAGATCATACAACACCGCAAGGTAAGACAGACATGCACCATGGAAGCAAGAAAAGGAAGTCTAGTGGCACGGGGGTTGCTCTGTATCTTGCTCGATAGGTAGGCTACTGACTACTTCTTACATGTACGTTGGCAGACACCTGAGGGGAGAATGGTATATGGCATCATGTCGAATGACCTCACCGGTATATCCTTGGCTACCCAGAAGGTACATCCGGCCAGTCTGCCAGTATTATTTCCATAGGCTGGAAGGCATCCCGACAGCGTCTGGCGTCCATCGCTGACTGGATCAAGGAAGGTAGATATGTAGGCACGCAGGCAGAGCTGGCCAGAAGCTACAGTAACCAACTTAGTTGCTAGCTGGAGGTGGGGGGCCAGCGGGGCAGGCAGGCAGGCCTGAGCTGCTGAGGGGGGCTTGGGGGGGCATACGGCATACATTGCATACCCCAGGGTCCCTAACGGGTAGTGATTGTCTCCCCATTCTGCCGTATGGGGGTGGGGTAGCTCTGGATTGGGGTCTTCCGATAGGGCTACCATCAACCTTGGAGTTGGGGATCGTTGGCGGGTTTCCCTTCGACACCAGTCCGTGATCAGGGTTGATCGACTATCGTGACTTTCTTGTGCTGGCCTGCTATCTGCAGGACGGCAAACCAGCCTAGTCACATCCTCGTGTCCCTTTTATTGCCACCTCCCGCTGAGGCCCAGAAGCCAACAGTGGTAGTCATCAGGAGTCTCGATGCCATGATATGACCGAGATGCGGTTCGTCATCAAACCATCGTGTTGATAGGCCATCCCAAGTGCGTATACATATCGTGAGGTTGCCACCGGGAATCTCGTCATCATCAGGCATGCCTACATGTTCAAATGTAGATTTACCCTATAGTCTGTCCCTTCTAGATGTTGCCAAGCTTGATAGTCAGTCGAGTATAGTAAGGATATGGTCGATCTTCGTGCCCATCCGGGGTGGGCCAGACTCTTCTATGGAGTCCGTTGTATCCGCAGAACCGGCCGATGAAGAGGTCGAGACTCTTGGATGACTGCAGGCTATGTTCGGTGCATCGTCGGTTAAGCATCTCTCCCTTCTTCACCGCAAATGTCTGGCGAGCCATGTGGTTATGAAAACATTTTTTTTTTGGACCTGGGCTTGGGTTGCCCTATACGGTATTTTCGACCGTCTAATCAAGTTGTTTAGCAAAAGCTGCTTGCTAAGATATTCCAATGAATAGCCACGCTAGTTCAGTCAGCTGGGACTCCGCAACATTATGTAGGTATTCTACTATATAAGAACAGGAGCAGACAGGATTACAGCATTGAATGAATACAAGGAGTTGAGTATCGATTGTCAATCCAATACTCCTCTGAAGTAATAGCAGGAATCCATGTAAGAAAGCGTCCATCGATTTGGAGTACATATGTAGTAGGTTAACCCAGCAGCCGGTCGCTCCTCGACTTTAACATGCCATAAGTAAGCAAGCACCCCTGTTGAACTACCTACAGGCAATTGCGCTGGCCGTGGTTCCCTCGTCAGTCTCACTGCAAGACCTCTAGACCTCTCGACCACATCTACGCACACTGAAGAAAGCACCCACCCACTCTCATCAGGTTGTCTGGTTTCCAAACGAGTCTCCAAAATACTGGTGCGCGGGTTTCAGCATCATGCACCGTTTTAGGTGGCTAATGCTACACATGAATCAGTGTTGGGTTTATGTTGTCTGAATTCCATGCTTAATTTCAATTTCGATTCGATCTCGTCAACCTTCAGCTGCACGGACAAATCAATGCCCACGAAAGAGAGAGATAGCTTATGTAGCAGTCAATCACCAAGTTTGGTTTGTTTTGATTTCATACCCAACCGGGCCCGGTCGCTTCAACAACCAAACAATATCACCATCCCTCCCCATCTTGATGTTCTCGGACGTTTCACAAGTGACATGAAGGCATCTGCATCAGGCACAATCGTGGGCCATTCTGATTTGTTGATTTATTGACCTTCACCAAATGCCCATATCGCCACACATCCTTGAACGCGTACTATTATTGACTCAGCCTCATTCATCCGGCCCCATGTGTTGAAAGACCTCGGCATCTTCCTTAAACACCGCGCAACTGCTCTACCTACACCCGCCGCATCGAAAGCGACACCAAGAGGGAGTAGAACCATTACAAGATGAATGACGAGAAGAAAGGCTTCTGGGCGGGGCTCCGCCGATCGATGAGTAAGGCTCGAGCGCCTAATGGGAGATTGGTTCGCATACGCCATCTTCAATCATCCCGCTTGGGGCTTGCGACTGACGTGCATGCAGGCAAAGGACCCGCCAAGGCGCGTGAGCGAGGGAGATGCAGTGATGCGCAGGCGGGTATCCAAAGACCCCGACCTGCCCAGCGCCCGCCGTAGGCCGCGCCGTGCGAACCCGAGGGACTCCAAGGGGAAGGGCCGTGAAGACGCCAACGGACACAGCTACGAGTCGTCGCCCCTCTCCGAATGGCCGCCGCCGGGCGTCTCCAGCCGAGAAGAGTTGTCGCTCGGCCATGCCATGGAGTTGATCTCCAGAGGCGTTCCCGCCCATAAGGGACACAAACGAGCTATCCCTCATCGGCCGGAACAGTATTACGCCCTCTACGCCACGACGGCAGGGAACAAGGGCGAGGAAACCGACGCAGCCAATGCACATGATTCCATGACGCAACTAATGACAGTTCGTATACAGGGCTCCGGTGCGCCGGCTTACCCATGGGACACCCTGGAGCAACCTAGCCACGCGTTCGGCGTTGGTAGCAGGCCAGGGACCATCACGTTGAATCACTGGGCGTTTCTTTCCAGCGAGCTACCGCCCGTTATGGAATTACGAGACCCGGGGATAAGCCCGCGAGAGGTCAGCCTGGGTCAGATCTTCGAGCGCCTGAAGGAGTTGGAGGTGGGACTCGAAGACGACAACGATCAAATGATGTACAGAAACCTGTACAAACGCTTTCTAAAGGACCCAGAGAAGGCCGTGAGTCCGCATAGGCCCATGGACCGCCAGATCACAGATCTTATCATGGTTCTCTCTCGTCCAGATTGGCTGGATTTTACCCTTCCCAAGAACCAGGTCGTCACCAAGTTCATCTTCGACACCAGTCCCGCGAACCACCCACTATATCTCAAGTTCTTTCACCAGTTGCTTCTGAGCCTCGAGCTGGATCTCCGGATAAATTCGAGTATGCACAACGATGGGGCCAAGTCGAAGCTTATGGAGTCAATCCCCCCTAAGATACAGTGGAACCTAGCTCTCTCTCGCCGATGGAAAGACAATGTCCGCATCGAGGCGTACGGCAAAACGGCTGACGAAGTGCAGCTTCGTTTCAAGCTCAGGAAGCGCCAGGGAAGAATGTTGAAGCGGTTTGCGCAGATGATGAAGTGGCCGAACCTCGGCGACGTCCTAGACGCCTTAAAAAGGAGGGCCGTTGATGGCAGTGCGCTGGATATCAGTTCCCGTAAGTCAGGCCTCCTTCGCATGTTCTTGTCTTGTGATCTCCCTCTACCTTTGATGAGTGGGCATTGAATCTTGTCCCGATAAAACTGAACTTTTGTTCACGTCATTCCCACTAACGACTACCTATACAGATACAATGGCTTTCTTCAGCGGTCTGGTTTTACCTGGCGTAAGTTCAATGACGATCTCTATCTTTCCCATGGTAGAGAAGCAATATTCGGAAGCAAGCGCTAATCGATCTCGCCCCAGTCGACATTTCCTTTTTTGATCATGAACTCCTTGGTGGATGTCGACCCAGATGAAGATACGGATTCGCTAGCACTTCTGACTCATCTTCACCCACATTGCGGCTTCCAGTATCGCAACAGCTATACATATTGGTCGTCGTCCTCGATTGTGGGAAAGGTCATTGCGCCGACTTGTCTCGAGGTAGCAGGCTGGATTGGCCCAGCTCAGCCCTGTGCGGATCTCAGCTCCTCGCAGATTGCCCGAATCCGCTCGAGGCGGCCGCGACACCGTATCACCGCCGACGACGTAACTTCCATGAGTGAACGGTCTGATCCCCTAGGACCCCCAGCGGAAGTTTTCCCGGTCAAGGAGTACGAACTTCTAACCCCATATATGAAGGATGACGTTGATGCGGTCCGTGTCAAGCTGTTGAGGCTGCACCGACTTTCGGAACATCATCAAGATAGGGGTCCCAGGTGGTTTGACGCCTCGATCCAGTTTGCGATTGATGGCACCCCCTGGCCACTACATCTTACGTACGATGTAAGCTTCATCAACGCATGGCCTTGTTCAGAGGGACCGCATCCTCTGTTTTTTGATTACGTCTATACGGAGATGAAGGTGGATGAAATTGTGCATCTACAGGACTGGGGCAAGTTGGCTGGGCTCAACGAGCGGAGCGCAAACTCGACGCCGGTCGGAGGCAGCAAGCCATTCCGGCCGCCGATTATCCCGGATGACGACGAAGAGAGAGTCCTCGTCGTCGAAGCCTTTGGAGCCAAAGACAACGAGGTCTTGGCAAGGGCCTGGTGCTCGCACTGGGGTCACAGCGCTGTGGTGGCCGATATCACGAAGACATGGTAAGTCCTAGAGTTTCCCCATCCCCGGGCTTACATTGCCCCGAAGAAAACAGAAACAGCTGACACTGAGCGAAAAGCATGGCTTGTGCGATCAGAGAGGCGTATGCGGCAACCTTGACAGTAGTGATTTTAGTAGAGGACGCCTATGATGCTCATGAATGATGCGAGATTTGACGATGATATACCCCAAGGAGCGCAGGAGCAGGTGGCCTTGTGACTTACTAGCATGATTCAATGCATCATAATTGACCGAATTGCCACATTCAATCATCTGGTGTGCATATAAATAATGTTATTGCTATTACCAGTAGTAATGGTCTATCTTCTAACCAGCGTCACCGTATTGAGATGTTCTGTTGGCGTGGCTATCCATGTATGCATGATGGTCTTCCAGCTATAAGGTAGGTGTAAACTCCTAAGTAGACTGGCCACATACAAGCTCTTATTTGTGATCTTCTAGGCAACCACTATAGGTGTCTTGTCTATGTTCAGCGAGCAGATAAATGCTTCTGTCACGTTAACCGACCGCCTTTTAACCTTGGGTTAGTATAGAAAGTGAATGGGTAACTGGAAGGTAAAGGTGGAAAGGAAGGTGCCATCAACTTGGGTAAGGCATGTACTTGCCGGCTATAATCTTAGGGGAAGTACATGAAAGGCATCGGGCCCACTAAAAGACCCACCCAAGCTACAAACCGTTCCCGCCTTGTTGATTTCCATCCCAATGTTTTCTCAGCTTTGCAACAGGACTTTTTACCTGGACACTAACATCACCAGCATCGCTTTAGCCCTGCTGTGACGAACATCCTTGTATTTCGTTTTTGTTCGATAACCAGAAAGCTCCCTGCATCATCATGTCGGGCTTATTTGGGGGCAAACCCTCGCCGTTTGCCGCTTCTTCTACTCCGGCTGCGGGTAGCAGTTTGTTCGGATCGACCATCAACCCGACCTCGAACACGTCGGCGCAGCCATCGCAAAACACAGCCAACCCAACAAACACTGGGTCCAGCCTACTGGGAAACATGGGCGGCCAGGCGCCCAAACCGGGCGGTCTTTTCAGCAATCTTGGTGGCACAACGAACCAACAGCAACCATCCTCGTCGCCCTTCGCGAACACGACGACGACGACCCAACCTCAAGCAGGTACCAGCGCCTTCGGCTCAACTCTGACGGGCCAAAACCAAGCGACCAACGCGTCACCGTTTGGTTCATTGGGGCTTTCGACGAACAACCAAGGAACTTCGAGTCTGTTTGCTGCTTCACAGCAACAGCCAGCAGGCAATGCCACCAATGCGCAGTCGCAGGGCCCCACGACTGGCTATTTCGACAGCTTGCTGGCAAAGAGCAAGAAGCAAGCCAATGGAGAGACCGCTCTCGAAGACCTTCCCAGCCTTCAGCTTGGCTTGGGCGATTTGCGCCAGAAGCTCCGGAACCTGGGTCCACGCGCACAAGATCCCCTCCAGAGCAACAGGGCCCAGTACATGCTTGCTGCCTCGGGCGTCGACCCAGGTGCAGCTGTGAAAGATCTGAACTACTTCGATATCCAAGCCGGTCGCGTCGAACGACCGAGCTCTGGTGCCGGCCCCTCTGAGCTCGATGTCGATACCTACCTTGCCAACCTACAGACAAAGACAACACTCAGCATGATCGCCGAGGGACTGGAGAGGTCGGCCAAGGAGTTCGATAATTTCCTTGAGGATAATATCACAATGGAATGGGATGCGCAGAGGAAGCGCATCTATGAACACTTTGGGATTCAGACGAGAGATGGTGGCGCTGACAACAATGCCGGTGCACCCAGGGAGTCGGTTGGAGGTTTCGGCCGCTCTCGACGATCCAAGGCTGCACGCTCAACCCCCACCGGTGAACGGGCTAGTACCTTTGGCAGATCAGGCCTGCAGAAGTCCGTCATTGGCACACCTAGCAAGATTGGCTCCCACCAGCCCGAGTTCACAGATGTGGAGAACCAGTCTGGGAAGAATACGCCGATGAATGGCGCGTCTTCTGTGGATGACCGATTCTTGCGAGAGAAGCAGAGCAAACTCTCTGACAAGATCCGGGAACTCAACCGTCATCGACTAGAGCAAAGACCTTACCCTCTACTCCACGAACTGAGCGATGTCGAGAGCAGGTCAGGCGACCGACACGCCCAGCAGGTTGTGGAGGCATACCAGGCTGTGATATCCATGGTCGGGGAGAACCCGGAGGCGGAGTCTTTTACAAACAATGGCACACCTAGAGAACGCCAATTTGCCAAAATATACCTCGAAGCACAAAGCAGTACCCCACAGGCCGTGGAGATGCGCAAGAGGATTCTCAAAGGCGCCAATGAGTTCCTGGAGAACAAGTTCTTTTCCGAAGTTGAGAGCCTCATTACTAAATACCCCCGGGAAGCAAATCTTGGTGGTCGCCCCGACGTTGTAAGCAAAATCAAGGCCTATGTTCGCCTGCGCCATGCGCGCCGAGATCTCGTACCAGACAACACCGACCTCCAGCAAGTTGGGGGCGAGTATATCTGGGCCCTGATCTTCTATCTTCTCCGATCCGGCCATGTCACCGAGGCGGCTGAGTATGTCAAAGCAAACTCGACGATTTTCCGTACAATCGATCGTACTTTCTCGTCGTACCTATTGGAGTATGCGTCGAACGAAGACAGACGGCTGAGGCGCCAACTGCAAGAGCGCTGCAATAACGAATATACGCAGCGATCCCGCAACGCCCCTGAAAACAGCATCGACCCATTCCGCATGGCTTGTTACAAGATCATTGGTCGCTGCGAGATTAATAACCGCCAGCTCGAGGGGTTGAACACGGAGATTAACGACTGGATATGGCTGCAATTCAATCTTGCTCGGGAATCGGACAAGTCAGGTGATCTTCAGAGTGAATCGTTCACGCTGCTGGATCTGCAACAGACCATTCGTGATATTGGCGCCAAGCACTTCCCCAAGACGCCAGCCGACGACACAAACGGAACCTTTGGCATGTACTTTTTCCTACAGGTCTTATCGGGCCAGTTCGAGCAGGCGATACAATACTTGTACCCCTTCTCCTACGTTGATGCCGTTCATTTCGCGATTGGCCTAGAGTTCTACGGCCTTTTGCGGCCGGCGGACCCCTTTGCAAACCCCAACGACCTTGTCACGTTCAACACGCGAAACCAAGCCCAAGTCAGCTTCGGCAGGATGCTGGGCTACTACACTCGAGACTTTAGAGCGGCTGATGTCGGATCAGCGGTTGACTATTTGGCATTGATGTGTCTCAACGCAGATCTAGATGGCGAGGCCGGCACACAGCAGGCGGAGCTATGCCACCTTGCCCTTCGTGAGCTTATCCTTGAGACACGAGAGTTCAGCAAGCTGATTGGCGATATCCGGCCTGACGGACGTCGCATTGTGGGCCTGGTTGAAGAGCGTGGCCCGCTCATTGGGCTTCGTGAGGAGGACGATTTCGTCAAGGCGGTTACTTTGCAAGCTGCCAGATATGCAGACGACAACGGAAGAACGACGGATGCGGTACTTTTGTATCATCTCGCCGAGGACTATGACAGTGTGGTGACGATTGTGAGCCGGGCGCTGAGCGAGGCCATCTCCCTCGACATTGGCGAAGACCCGATGCGTCTTCAACCAGTCAAGCCTCGAGCCGATGGCAAGGAGGTCGAGGTGCAGCCTGGCAGCAGCTTGAGCTTGGCGTCGATCGACGACCCCGTGGATCTTGCACGAACGATGATGGGAATGTACGGGAAGGACGCCATGTTCTACACCAAGATCGAGGAACACAACCAAACGGCTTGCCATCTATTGCTGCAGATGAGTGAGATCAAGGGCATGGTGGAAGCTGGGCAATGGCCAGAAAGTCTAGACGTAAGTGACACAAGATGAGATGAGACGCGATGAGATGAGATACTAACATGTCAACAGAGAATACGAGTGCTGGAGATTCTTCCTCTGGACGCCAAGGGCGATCCGGCCGTTATTCGACACTACGCCTCTAAATTCTCTGGGTTGTCGCAAAGCGTGTCGATGAACGTGCCCAACCTGCTGATGTGGACTCTGGCATGCTGCATGAAGCAGAAAGAACGGCTCATGAGCGGACAATACAGCGGCAACGAAGGGACGCGACGGATGATGTTTGGCGGACTTAAGCAGATGACCATGGACTTGACGACGTACACGAGTCAGCTCAAATACCGATTCCCGCCGCATATCCATCAAGCACTGGCCAGAGCCTCGGCGGACTAGGTATTAGCTGCAGCTTTCTTGGCGGCGGACGAGGGGAGGTTGGAGGGCAATGAATGGAGCAGTGCAGAGTTGTAGTCGTATTCGTAGGCATAGGCATAGGCATAGGCGTAGAATGGAGAACGAAGAGTAAGAAGCAGCGGAAGCAGAAGCGAAAAAATAATTATTATATGTCTTGGCTGTAGCAAGCAAGCAGCTGGCTCATCATTCCGTATACTTGACGTGTGGTCTATCCGGCTTCTATTGCTGCTAACCTTGGATCTGTCTGTCTGAGTCTATACTTACCTACCTACCTACCTACATACCTGAGTACCTACCTAGGTATGTGGGCATTGAATCGCATCGTGTTTGTTTTATGGTAGACTGTACGTTAAGTTAGGTAGTCAACTTCAGAAAGTAGGGGGTACATGAGAATAGGTACATCAGTGTAAGCACCAAACTGCCAAGCACCTTCTACTATCTACCCACTTAAAGTTAGCGTGAGTCAAGCGCAGATCGATCTTGACTGCTTGCCAATCCTCCCCCCAGCAGTCCAGTCCAGTCCAGTCAATAAACCAGGAATTTTCCCCGGCACTCACTGCCACCCCCCCGGGATTGCCAATTGCTATTGCTATTGTTGTTGATATTACTGCCTTGCTGCTTATCACCTGCACCTGCGCTCACTGCAGTACCACCAGCAACAGCAACAGCAACAGCAATGCGCCGAGCGCTACGGCTGCCACTCTCCGATTCGGCGGCCTGCTGAGCCAACCCATTTCATATAGGTAGCATTACGTCCATCCTCTACCGTATAGCCCAATAGGATCTCGGAAATCCCAAAACCCCCCAAAAGAAAAAAAAAACCCTCTCTTCCCGCCTTATTGGGGGCTTGGGGTCAGGGCCGCCTGAGTGGTCCGTTGGTCGGGCAAGAGAATGCCGTCGCCTGCGACCGCCTCTTCACTTCAACCACATCACCATCATCTTACCACTACTGCCACAACAACCGACCCAGCTCCCCCAGTGGCCGACACCCATACTCCCGCCGCCTCCATCGACTCGCCCTCCACCGCCTACCACACCACCGCCGCCGGCCACAAGCGAGGCCTATCGCAATCCCTCGACGGCCACTCCCCCGCCGAGTCTAACGCCTCGTCGCCCCATCCCCTCCGAGACAACACCTCGGCCCCCGATGACCAGAGGGCCAAGAAACGGAAGCCGGGCCCGGGCTCCAGAGGCGTCGCAAACCTCACGCCCGAGCAGCTAGCCAAGAAACGCGCCAATGGTATGTCATCATGCTGGTTTCTTTTCTTTCCCTTTTGGGTCTCTTGCTATACCGGGCTTGTGCTTGGTTGGTCGAGGTGGTGCAGCTTGCCTGCGTTCCAGCTGGTTCAAGTTTGATAGACTGTCTGCATACTATTGGCTCCTGTGTATGCATGTTGGCCTTCGGCCGTGGCACTTTACGCGACCCCGTCTGTCTCTGGTATCGAACCCATGTTGCTAACCACCCGGTCATCCGCGACTTAGACCGAGAGGCCCAGCGAGCCATCCGCGAGCGGACCAAGAATCAGATCGAGGCCTTGGAGAAGAAGATTCGCGACCTGACTTCCCAGCAACCTTACCAGGAGCTCCAGGCTGTGATACGCGCCAAGGAGGAAGTCGAGGCTGAAAATGCCGATCTCAAGAACCGCATGGCCTCCATCGTATCCTTGATCCAGCCAGTCTTGAGAACCCCACAAGATGGATCGTCATCGTCATATAGCGCCCCTCCTGTGCAACCCTTCATGAACGCACAGGCAGCTCCGGCTACCCAGACTCACCTGTCTGCTCCAGCCACTTCCACGCCACCAAGCACAGCTTCACCCGCCTCGGCGGAACAGTCATGGCAGGCCTCGGGCGTGCACAGCACGGGGTCCTCGGTGCAGGCCAGTCCAAACTTTGCGCAGGTCAAGCTAATCGGTCAGCAGCGCACACAAGCCCTCGAGCTGGGTGCCGGTGAACAGCTACGATTGGATTTCCTGTTGGATTCATCCGCGGCACAAAAGCTGAACCGGATGCAGACTGGTGTCAATGGAGCGCAAGACTCGCCAGCCTATAGCCACCTACCTATGAAGCATGATTGGAATGGCGTTCCCATCCCAACCGCTGCGCGGTCCGGCTGTTTGGCGCAACCCTTGGCACAGTCCTCAACTCATCACCAGTACGAAAATGGGGGGCATATTGCACACGATCAGGACCCCTCTTGGATGGCCCTATCGGGCCCAAAGAACTGTGGTCCGACGTGTCCTCTCGATAGTCTTCTGCTCGACTTCCTTCACGAGCGACGACAGCGTGCGGCCGAAGGGGTCTCGACACATGAAATCGTCGGTCCCCGTTACCCCTCTGTCTCGTCGCTTTTGAACCCCTCCAACAGCGCCTACTCACATCCCCTTTCCAAAGTCTTCACTGACATCTTGGCCACATTCCCGGGCATCTGCGGCCTACCTGAGCGCGTTGCCGTGCTGTATGTCATGTTCCTGGTCATGCGCTGGCAGATCTCGCCGTCTAAGGAAAACTATGATCTGTTGCCGCCCTGGGCTCGTCCCCAACCCTCGCAGGTGTACATCAGCCACCCTGCCTGGATAGACCACCTCCCCTTCCCTCACATGCGAGAGCGCATGGCCAAAGACTACAACCCAGCGGACTACTTCTTCGAGAATTTCTTCATCCCCTTCACCACCACACTGAGCCTCAATTGGCCGTACGAGGAGACGGACTGCCTGCTGCAGAGCCCTGACGGCGAGGAGCTGCTCATCAACCCCGTGTTTGAGCGGCACATGCGACGGCTGGAGAACTGGACGCTGGGTGACGCGTTCCACCAGACGTTTCCCCAACTTGACGGAACATACAACCTCAAACGGGATGGGAGCATCGCTCGCAACAACCGCGATGGCAACTTGGAGGTCAGGCCAGGTGTTGGCTGATTTGTGCACCTGTGACATTAGGGCATCGACCCCTTTCGGTCTATATATATTTATATATACTTTTCTTCTGTTTGAATTATTAAGGATGGGCAAAGGAATAGTGATATCCATATCACGGCATGTACAGAAACAAAAAGCATCAGTGCATATCTATCGCATGGGCACCGGAGTTTTGTTGAGTGTCTACCTTCTAGGCTCGGCGTTTGTCGTGGGGCGGTATTTTTTATTTTAATGGGGGGGGGGGGGGGGGGTGGGGGGGGGGGGGGGTGGGGGGGGTGGGGGGGTGGGGTGGCGGGGGGGGGGGG